>RJWJ010012849.1:0-41131 GCA_004363605.1 Indri indri
AAAAAGAAAAATTCTGCTTATGTGAAAATGGGCGTTAATCAGACAAAGTCCATCGCCTCAGCCTTTGAATCCACCAACGTTTACCTAATAAATGAATTGAAGAGGAAATTTCTTCTTTGAGGCCTTTGCAAACAGTGTTTAACCAATTTATGTATTTGTTTAAACACAAGCCTTTTATGTAATTATGGCTAATTTTTTCTTTAAAAAAATCATAGAAGGTTTATTGTTTTTATGGTTTTAAAAAATTTACCTGTGGGTTATCTACAAACCTACACATTTTTACTTTTTCACTAGTTCTTTTCTCCTAACTTCCCTTGTTGGATCTCTGAAGGCCCAACCATATGTATATTTTACTGGCCTCATGACTAAATTCCCCAAAAGGTGCATAAAACTGAAATATATTTGTGTTTTCAGATGATTTTGAAGAAATTGGCTTGAGACCATCAAGTGTGAGTTCTATTTTGATATCTTTTCTCCCTGTGGCTTCTCAGTGCTGTTTATTGTGACACACATGTTAGTGCTTTAAGGAGTAATTTGCAAAGTCATCTAAAACTTAAAGTTTCACAAAGTGTGGTTTCATATGACTTGGAATGATCTTAAAAACTATTCAGTGGTTTTGAAAGGGCACAGCACACGAAAACCAAGTTTGATTAATTTAAGTCAACTGTGTTTTGGTTTTGGGGTTCTATGTGTGGTGTATAGTTTTTATACTGGAATTTTGCAAACTAAATTTACAGATAAATAAAAGCACTTGAAATGGAAAGTCCCTTAATCTCCAAGATATAAAAATCTGCGTGGTCTTCCCCATTTCGTATCAACTGTGTCAGTGAGTTTTGCAACTAGAAATAGGAAAATAGTAATATGGGTTTTTTTCTTTTGGTCAATGAGACAGCATTACATTTTCTAATTATAGATAATCATTTTTTTCACATCCTATGTCTTATCCCCTAAAAAGAAAGAGTTTTTCTTTAAAATTGCTTGTGGAGTAAAGAGTCTTTAATTTAAAATCACTTTTATAGGTGGGTCACGGTGGCTGAGGCCTATAATCCTAGCACTTTGGGAGGCCGAGGCGGGAGGATCACTTGAGCTCAGGAGTTCAAGACCAGCCTAAGCAAGAATGAAACCCCCATCTCTACTAAAAATAGAAAAAATTAGCTGGGCACGGTGGCGCATACCTATAGTCCCAGCTACTGGGGAGGCTGAGGCAGGAGAATCACTTGAACCCAGGAGTTGGAGGTTACGGTGAACTATGATGACGCCACTGCACTCTAGCTGGAGCAACAAAGTGAGACTCTGTCTCTAAATAATAAATAAATAAATAATCAATCACTTTTACAGAAACAGCAATTGCGAAGGCCCTGAGATCAGAGAGTGCCTGACACAGCCAAGGTACAGCAAGAGTCCACGGCAGCTGAGGTGCACTAAGCAAGGGGGAGAAAGATGAGAAAGAAAGTCAAAGAAGCCATCATGAGGGCCCTTGTAGGTCATGATAAGGACTTTGGATTTTTTTTTTAAAGCATATTGGGAAGCCACTGAAGCTGGGGAGTTTGTGGTGAAGAGATTTGAATGCCTTTTAGGAAGGATCACTCTGGCTGCTATATTGCGTTGCGCGGGGAGGGAAGCAATGATGGATGCAGGAACACCAGTTAGGTGGCTGTTGCAATGGGCCAACTGTCACATAACTGGCTTCAAGTAAGAGTACAGAAGACTAGTTTCCCAGAATCCTTATAGTTGACAAAGTCCTGGGCAATTTTGCAAATGCATGTTTTCATAAAATACACCTAACCCAAAATTCCCTACCTGGAACCCATAATAAAAAAAACAGTGCAGAAATTCAGCACAAAGCAAGTATATCCTATATTCTGGTTGCCATGGTTACCAAGAGTCACTGCATAGAGCATAAACATCAGTTGTTATACCTGAATATAGGAGGACTCTCTTGATGGGTTTTCCCACATCGCTCTCCTTTTGTTCGTGTTACTTTTTTTAGATAAAACGTTGGATACAATTGCAGCTCTGTCTCTTCCTTGAGCACTTCCTGTGATGAGAAGCTCCTTTCATTCCCTGTTGCCATTTCTCAATACCAGCCAGGAAGCCTGCGGCTGGCAGTGCTCCACTGCCTTGGCAAGGGCTAGGCCTTCATCTTCTAGGTCAGATCGCTTTGTTATTTATAACTTCCCAGTAAATGCAAAATATTTTGCTAAAATAGTTATTCTTTTTATCTCTAAGAGGTACTTAACTGTAAGTGCCTAGATTATAGAAGGCGCTTTCTTGCTTTCAGAAGAGCCACACAGTCAGAAGGGAGAACAGATGACAACCTTATATAATCCCATTTGCATTATTATTTAAAATTAGGTCTCCAGAGATGTTACCATGTGTTGTCAGAAATGCTCTGCAGTTACGATTGTACATTGTTTTACACTTTGCCAGGTGCTGGGGGCAAAGAGACGATTAAGACACTGTCCCAGGCCTCGAGACCCACAAAATGTAGGGGAAGTGCCATGCGATGTAGCCAGCAATCCTTTTATATTTTAAGAGCTACGAGAGAAACATGGACTTGGAGAGGGAGGGGTGCAGAGGACCCCAGAAGAAGACTAACCCCTCGTGGGAGGGTCAGGGAAGGTTTTAGAGGCCTTGACCCTTAGGGCAGATCTTGAGAGGAAGATGGCCAGGCAGAGGAAGGGGGAAAGTATACTCCTGCACTGCATTTGCTAGATTCCTGGCACTTTATATACAGCATCTCATTTAATCTTCGCAACTACCCTGCCACACAGCATTTTAGAGGTGAGGAAATGGAGGCCAACAGAGATTAAATTACATGCCAAAGGGTACACAGGGACAAAGCCAGGACTACCTCATAATAAAGCAGGTGGGTTCCCTGGAGGGGGAGCGGTGTTTTTTTTGCGTATCAGTTTGCTTCCAGAAACACTAGGCTTCCCATTAATTCCAAGCAAGGTGCAGCTGTTTTTTAACTGTGGTTCTTTCAGTGACAGGGACATGGGGTTTATGGACAGATTGGGTGGGACCACCTGGCATGGGTTGCTGGCTCTGCTGACACGGGAAACTTCCCCAACCTCCTTGTGGCATCCTTGTGGTTTATCTGGCCTTCTGAAAAGTGAGTAATTTTTAAAATATTGGAATTTTAAAATATAAGAACATGTAGCTTTTAAGGGACATTTACATGTTTATATTTTTTATGAATTTGAAGACTATAAATTTATAAATGCGGTTTCAATTATTTCCTACAAAATAGAGGGCCTTTCTATCTTCATGTTCTGCCTGTATGACCTAGGGAAATAACAATCAGTTATGAAAAAATAGCAAAGCCATGCTATATCCATTGTTAAATTATCATAAGTGCCCTACAGCATGGAGAGTCAAAAAAAAATAGAATTAAATTTGTTGGACATATTCTCACTTTTTTAAAAATGTAAACAAGGTCGGTCATGGTGGCTTGTGCCTGTAATCCTAGCACTCTGGGAGGCTGAGGTAGGAGGATCACTTCAGGTCAGGAGTTTGACACCAGCCTGAGCAAGAGCAAAACCCCGCCTCCACTAAAAAAAGAAAAACTTAGGCGGGTGTGGCGGCACAATCCTGTAGTCCCAGCTACTTGGGAGGCTGAGGCAGGAGGATTGCTTGAGCCCAGGAGTTTGAGGTTGCTGTGAGCTAGGCTGACTCCACGGCACTCTAGCCCAGGAGACAGAGTGAGACTGCATCTCAAAAATAAATAAATAAATAAAAAATAAAAATGTAAACAAGATACAAATTGGAGTATGTTCCAAGTAGTCATTAATCATTTTCAAATGATGACAGATATTTTTTTTAAATCTAAAACAGCCATGGACAAGTTACAGATCTAATTTAAGCAAGGTAAAATATCACCCATTCAAAAACTTTACTTTTTATTTTTGGAATAGGCAGTGTTCACTTTTGAAATGTGTGTAAACGTGAACATAGATAGCTCCCCCGCAGCTGCTTTTAAGTCATCACAATGGTATCATAACCTGCTAAATTTCCCCTGTGTATTGAAACAAAAAATTCAGAAATCTCCAAGGTGCCCGGAGAGAGGCCCTGAGTCATCTGGCTGGATTCCACCTAACCTGCCTGTCTGGGAATAACTGAAGACACAGAAGCTGCAAAGCCAGTTTCAGTTTTCTTTTACCAACCACGGCCCAGCCAGGCCATTGTTCCTCGTAGCTCTTAGCTCTTACCCACAGTGCGTGAATTTATGTGTCGGTCGGAAAAGCTGAAGTTGGCGTTCACCCGTGTCTAACAGAAAAGGACTCGAAGGTTCAACGTGGACTGTGTGTTGGCATTTATGAGTCCACCAGGCCGTCTCGTCTTTAGTGTCTTTTCAGACTGAGGATTTCTATTTCTACAGTTTTGTTTTCTTTCAACAGATGGACTTTTGTCCCCCAGCTTTGTGAAATCTCACAAATTGCTGAGCAGAAAGTTTCCAATTTAGAGGATGTCTACAAGCATTTAAAAATGAGACAGCAGCTAAAGGGCACGGGGTGATAAAAATGTTCCAAAATTGATGGTGGTGATGGATGCATATTTGTATGAATATGCTAAACACCACTGAATTGTACACTTTAAATTGGTGAATTGTATGGTACGTGAATTAGATCTCAATAAAGCTGTTACCAGAAAATTGTATGAACTTATAAAGGAAAAATAAAATCTTGGGATTCCCAAAACTCTAATGCCAGAAGGGAGACTGAGCCTGAGACCTGAATCCCACAGCACTGCCATACTATCTCCAAAACAAATAGCTGTGATTTATGCGGAAGCCAGGTTCCCATAACAACCAAGGTCCTTTGCCTGTCCAGATGGCTCTCCTCACAGATTGCTTACAGGAATTGCCTTGTTAGCCCTAAACCTTTCAGGGTATATGGCCCTTATAAAACATGCACATGACAATTATAACCTTAGAGCTACAACCTAAATAAATCCTTGATCCTGAGTTCTGTGAAGTTTCACACTGAGATGTCAATTGCAAGTTTATCTCCACAGATGTGAACCAAGGACAGATGAGATCAGCCACTCCTCTGCCTACTCTGAAGAAGACTACATAATTGATTCTCTTTCCCTTACTCCCTTTTGGAATGCTCACCTTATCTTCTGTAAAATGTAGATTTACTGAGCGTTAATTAAAGCCTCACAAGAATGTAACCATTTGCCTCACTGCCTACCCCTCCCATCTCCTTTCTCTTCTGTACAGCCTTCTCCTTCATATACCCTGTTTCCAAATTCCTAGAGGAGAGCCCAGGCCACAGATACATTTGCTTATCCCGGGTGTGTCCTTAGACTTTGGCTTAATAAACCTCTTCTGAGCATGACTCTCTGTTTCCATCACTCATTATTTAAGTTATGAAACTGAGGGAGGCAATTGGAGACAGGATCTCTAGTGGTTATTTATCCCGGTGAGTCATTCTGAATCTTTAGTGTTCCAATTTACTCATACATATAATGGCGGTGTTCCTCAAAGGGGGAATTGGGGGGGGGGCCCAGCCAGATCACCAACAGATAAAGAGGGAGTCTCCCAGTACCTTTGAAGCTGTCAGGGCAGTTTCCTGGGCCCTGGCGTTTGTGGTTCTGAGTAGAACCTGCATTCACACAGCTCACAGGGCTAAGCAGGGATCCCCAATCATTGTTCCTTATGTTTCTTCCCCATTTCTCAAGCCACAGATCTGCGCTGAACTATCAATGATATTAAACCTAGAGGAAAATAGAAAATCCTCTAAAATCAAGCCCAAGCAGTTGACATTTACGTTCCCAGTTAGATCTATAATCAGAAAAGAATTGTAATAACTGCAGATGAAATCAGCCTACACTATTGCTCCTTATAGTGAGGCCCTCAAGTCAGTGGCCTCAGTATCACCTGGGAGCAAATATGGAAATACGGGCCCCACCCCAGATCTATTGACTTGAATCTACATTTTCACAAAGTCCTCAATGATTCCTGTGCATATTAACGTTTGGGAAATGCTGTCCTGTCCACAGCAGCTGGGCCTGTGAGGAAATGCCCAAGTGCTTAGCTAACATTTGTCTCTCCACTTGTATCAGTCACCAATGACCTCCACCCTCCATATCACTAAATTCAGGAAACAATTCTCAGCCTCGAAACCTATCTGTAGCATTTGACATGCTTACTTCCTTCTTGAGAACACTTTTCCACGTGGCTCACAGTAGGTTACATTCACCCTGGTTTTCCCTCTCACTGGCCACTCCGTCGCAGTATTATTTGCTGGGTCCTCCTTACTTTCCTGACCTTTTAACTGTGGAGTGTCCCACAATGTAGTCCTTGGACCCCATCTATCTATACTTGCTCTTTCGGTGATCTCTAGTTCCATGGCTTTCTACACCATCTATATGCCAATGACTCCCCTCTGTTTATGTTGGGACTTACATCTCTCCTCTGAATTCCAGACCCAGAAATCTAACAGCCAACTTGACAACTCTACTTGGATGTCTAATGAGCATCTCAAATTTAACATGTTTAAAATCAAACTCCTGATCTTCTCTCCAACACCTGCTCCACTTAATGGAAACTGCATATTTGTGTACATTGAGCTAAAAACCTTGGAGTCACCATTGACTCCTCTCTTTCACATCACATTTCCAATCAATCAGCAAATCCTATCCTCTGTATTTCAAATATATTTCCAGAAGCCCAATTTAAAAATGGGCAAACAATTTGATTAGACACTTCACCAAAGAAGATCAAAGAAGCCACAGAAATGGCCAATATGCACTTGAAAAGATGCTCAACATGTTTAGTCCTCAGAGAAATACAAGTCAAAATCACCACGATCACTATTACATTGAAACTAATCAAACAACACTTACATGCATTTATGGAAATAAAATTCATTGGAAATCAAGTAGGTGGGAGGGAGGAGGAGAGTATGAGTAAATTCACACCTAACAGGTACAATGCACACTATCTGGGTGATGGGCACACTTATAGCTTTGACTCAAACTGTACAAAAGCAATTTATAACATTTGAACCCCCATAATACTCTGAAATAAAAAAAAAACCCACCACGAGACACCACTTTACACCCACTTGGATGGCAATAATAAAAAATATGGAAAATAACGAGTGTTGGTGAGGATGTGTAGAAATTAGAATCTTTGTACATTGCTGGGGGAATGTAAAATAGTGCAACTTTGGGAAACAGATTGGCAGTTAATTAAGAAGTTAAGCATAAATTTACCATACAACCCAGCAATTCCACACCTTGGTATGTACACAAGAGAAATGAAAATGTGCATCCACACTGACTCATATGTGAAAGTGGAAACAACCCAAATGTCCATCAACTGGTGAATAGATAAACAAGATATGGTATAGCCATTCAAAAAAATACCAGTCCATAATAAAAAGGAATGAAGTACGGATACATGCCACAACATGGATGAACTTTGGAAACATTTGCTAAATGAAAGAAGCCAGTTACAAAAGACCACATGTTGTAAGACTCCACCTATATAAAATGTCCAGAATAGGCAAATCCATAGAGACAGAAAGTAGATTTATGGTTACATGGAGCTGGGGGTGGGAAAGTGGAGCAGATTATGTTCTCTGCCACCATCCTGCATCCTGGTTCTAAGGCAGCATCCCTACCTGGATAGCTAATTGTCACTTGGATGACTATTTGTCATTCACATACCACTGCTAAGTGGTTGCCTGACTTCCACTTTTGCCTCCTAAGTATATTTCCAACACAACAGCCAGAGTGATCCTGAGAAATATGCAAGTCAGATCATCATCCCTCTGCTCAAAACTCTGTTGGCTCCTATCTCCCAGAGAAAGGCAAAGTTCTTACAGTGGCCATTAAAGCCTCATTAATCTGCTCTCCACCTTACCTTTCTGAGCTCTCGGCCTACTATGTCCCCCCTTGCTAGAGACTGCACTCAGTCACGCTGTTCTCCTTGCTGTTCTTTGACCATGCCAGGCACACTCCTGCCACAGGGCCCTTGCACTGGCTGTTGCTTCTGCTTGGAATGTTCTTTCCCCAGACTGTTAATGACTTACCTCTCCCCAGCCCTAGCTCAAATGTCACCTTGGGCAGTGAGGCTTTCCCTGGCCACTTCCTACATTCCCAAGCACCCTTTCTAGTTGTTTTTTTTAAAAATAGAGCTTATTCACCACTGAAATACAATGCATGGCTTTTTTATATTGTTTGTTGTCCGTCTCTTCTCACTAAAATGTAAACTCCACGGGGTCAGAGATTTTTGTCTTTTTGGTTCACAGCTTATCTCCAACCCCCAGAATAGTTTCTGGCACACAGAAAGCCCTCAACAAATATTTTTTGAATGAATGAACCCAAGAAAACTGGAAGAGCCAGGAATATGACATATCAATACATGCACATATTATGTAAAGTATTAAAAATAAGTTCGGAGGGAGTGATTGTAGTTTATGACAGACAAAACAGTTTGAGAATGGAAAGAATAGAGAATTCGAAAGAAGACAGCATTTTTTTCCCAGAATATTTTGGAGCTTTTTTTCTTCTTGTATAATACACAGTATCTTTGAGTAAATGTCACATATACTATAAAGTCTTAGGCCATGTATCCTCAAATCTAATATAAAGATAATTTTCTAGTTGTTTTATAATCTTTCCCTTTCTTGTGGGTCATTTTCTATTTTAGTGTTCTATAGCATTGTCACAAAAATAAAGAAAAAGAGATCAAAAATAAAATTCGATTTATTCATTGTTTTACTTGCCAGAAGAGCCTGCAAGTATTTAATAAGAAATATAGTTAGAAGAGGTTATTAAAATTGTTTGTTGTTGTTGTTGACTTAATTATCCATTAGCATGTATTACAAACTGTACTTGCCTATATGTCAGTAATTCTAGAAGTGGCCCTTTGGAAATAATTTCCCCCAAATCATATACATAAACACTATTTGCAGCTTACAAGTTGTTTCTTGCAAGTTTATGTGAATTTATTTTGTGTTACAATTCAGTGGTTTTTAGTATTTTCACAAAGTTGTTCAATTATGATCATTATCTAATTCTAGAATTTGTCATTACCCCAAGAAGAAACCAGGTACCAGTTAGCAGTCACTCTCCATTCCCCCCTCCCTCCAGCCCCTAGCATCCACTAATCTACTTTCTGTCCCTATGGATTTGCCTATCCCGGACTTCATAGAAATGGAATCATACAATATGTGGCCTTTTGTGTCTGGCTTCTTTCACATGAACTGTTTTTTTTAAACTTAAGAAGTAAACCATATTTTACTAACCAAAGAAATTGTGCTGACCTTTAGTTAAAGTGAATCTTTAACTGAATTTGCATAAATAACTTGACATTTATACTTTCACAATTACACTCCTCCAAACATTTGTGTCAGAAATTATTTTTGATTAATCACATGCAAAACTTGACATTTTGAAAGCAAAATACTCATTGATAGCTACAAGATAAAAAGGTCACAAGATTTTTATTTTTAAGAAAAAGGAAGTAATATTTTCCCCTAGTTTCTTAATTTATTTAGCAAAGAAGTGTTCAATCAAATTTCATCACTAAAACCATCGTGTTTAGTAAGGACGAAAGTCAGGAATTTTTAGCAAGTTGGATCAATTTTTTCTCCCCCATATGTCTCCTCCCAAATACACATACCGGTGGTATAAAATTATTGTATAAAATATGTGGTATAAAATTATTCGAATTGTATGGCTTGTTGAAAAATAGTTCCTTCCTTACACAATTCCATTATATCTCTAGGCTAGGGAATTCCATACTTAGTCCATCCTATGAACATTCTCTATTCTATCTCTCCTCTATCTTATCAGTGCTTCATATTATTTGTGGACATGTTTTTTCCTTTAATTGTCCATCAAGTTCCCTGTGCAGGTCTTAGTTATGTTTGTATCACTCAAAGCCCCAAGGTTTAACTCTGGGGTTGGTAGATGTGTAATGCAATTTTGCAAAATAGATTTTTAGTTAAAATTAGAGTGGAATTTCAATATGAGCATGTTTCAGCTGTGTGTATAGCTACTCCACACTTTAGAAGCACTGCATCTGACCTTAATAAATGGGATCAAACCCAATCTCCAGAAAAGTAATTTATTCAAAATAAATGTATTTCATTCATGCTATAGAATTTGAAACTTACCAGATTAATAAAAGTCCCAAGTCATAAGAGTTGTGTTAGATTGTATTATTTATTGTTCAAATACTAGATGCCCTCCCAGTGGGTGGATTCTAGGACACCACACTGCTCAGATCAGGCTTTGCCATATGATTTGCAGTGCCCCTCCCAATAGAAGGATTATACATCCCAATGTGTGACTTCCTTTGGTTAATGACGTATGGGAGGGAATGATGAATGTCACTTCTGGGTGGTAGCTTTAAGAGCCAGCATGGGTTTTATTTTGGTCCTTTTCTCTCAATATATCAGATTCACAATATACCAGACAGAGGCTGATCCAAACAGAGGCTCGGCTTCATCAGCTTGAGTCCAGAGGGAAGGTGACATAGAATGGAATCACAGTTGACCCATATTGGACACCCAGGTGAAAAATAAATCTTTGTTTTTGAAGCCACTTAGATTTTTTTTTTTTTACCACAGTGTAGCTTAGCCTAAGCTGATAGATTTTTAAAGAGAGATGTGATTCCACTTACCTGCATTTATATTATGAATCACAATAAGCTTGGACTAGATAATCTATAAGATGCATTCTAACCTTGTATTATTCAGGGTTTGTAGTTGCGAATAAAGACATCGACTCATTCTAATTTAGAAAATGAATTTATTGTGGAGATACTGGGCATCTCTTAGAGGCAAGGCTGAAGTATTGAGTTTGAACAGTGGGTGGGAACCAAAGGGAACCCAGAAGGCTGAGGCTGGAGCCTCAGCCAAGGCTGGACCATGAATGGCCTAAGATGCTGTCACTGTTAGGTACTGGATACTGCTATTGCCACCACTGGTGGTCACTAAATACTAGAAGCCACAACTACCTGTGCCAGAATGAACTCTGAGCTAATCCAGCATCTCTGTGTTGCTTGCCCAAGACTCAGATCTTCAAAGGGAGTATCTGATTGGCCAGTCTTGGGTCTCGTGTCTTTATTTTTGTTGCCAGGGTACTGGAAAAGCAAGTATTTGTCCTTTGGGGCTTTTATAATGAAAAGACTCACAAAATAGTTGATTCCCTAAACATCAGATGGGTCTTTAGATGCTAAGCAAACCTTGCCCCCTGCAAAAGACAAATATCCCCTACAAACTCTTAGAAGATGAACAAACTTTATAACTGCTTACTAAGTCATGCTTCCCTTTATGAGGGTATAACATAAGCAGTGTAGTGTAAATGATTGCATTCTAATGGAAAGTTTATGTGATGGATGGATATATTCTAGTCCACTGCTGTCCAACAGAATTTTCTGTGATGATGGACATGGTCTATACACTGTCCAGCAGGTTAGCCACTAGCCACATGTGCCTATTGAGCAGTGGAAATGAGGCTAATATGACTAAGGAACTGAATTCTGAATGCAATTTACTTTTAATTGGTTCATATTGAAATTTAAATAGCCACATGAGCCTAGTGGCCACCATATAGGACAGCACAGTTCTAGTCCATTCGGGCACTGTACCTAATTTTCTCCATGGTCTTCACATTTTTTGTGTTAGATTTATTCCTAAGTATTTTATAATTTTGTCACTAAAATTGGTATCTTTTTATTGATAATTGCCTGTGTTTTGTTGGTTGTGTAAATGGAATTTATTTTTGGAAACACTTTTTATCTAGCCACCTTGTTATACTCTTTTAATCATGAATTTTCAATAGAGTTATTTGGATCTTTTTCCTGTTTTAAAGGGCATACTTATAGGTTTTAACCTTTAAGTTGGGCATGGTGGCTCACACCTGTAATCTCAGCACTTTGGGAGGCCAAGGTGGGAGGATTGTATGAAGCCAGGAGTTTGAGACCAGCCTGGGCAACATAGCCAGACCCTATCTCAAAAAAATGTTTAAATTTTTTTTTTTTAAAAAAGCCATTAAGAATGATGTTTGGTGTATGTTTAGTAGATGTTCCTTATGAAATTAAGGAACTTCCCTTCTATTCCTGGTTTGCTAAGAGATTACTTATCATAAATGGGTGTTGAATTTAATTGAATGCATTTTTTTCATCTATGGAATTCACCGAATTTCTTTTTTCTTTTAAACTGTTAATATTAAACTACCTTGCATTCCTGAGATACATCCAAATTATTTTTAACAAATTGCTGGGAGTTAGCTATGCTCCCAGCAAAAACAGGTCCCTAGGCAGGACCGTCGCAAGAGATTTGGAAATAATAGGAATAGAGAAATAATAGAGAATAGAGAAATAACAGAAACACAGAGACAAAAGTATAGTTTAAAAAGATGGAGGAGTCAGGGGTCCTCCAGGAGCTGTGAGCCCCTGAATGAAGTCCTGCATCAGTATTTACTGCTGTAGCGATTAGTTGCCAGTGGTTACAGATTTACATAGTAACAGATAGTTCCTTTAGGTTTTAAGTCTCTCCAAAAGCTTCTAGAGATCCTTTAATTAATTCTATCTACCAGAGCAAATGGTTACAAAATTTTTCTAAGATAAACTTCTAAGTCCTAAGATAAAATTATCAATTAGCAGAAAGGCTAAACAGAAATATAGAGGCTATGTATTTCTTTATCTAGTTTCTTGTTGATTGAGACAAGTGGTCAAGAGTGAAGCAGGAACTGTCCCTGAGGCCAATTGTCTTTAGCTGCAGGTGACTGCCCGGTGGGCATTCTTTGATCAGTTCTCATCCTGTGACCCCATACCGAGCCTTGTCTTACAGAAGGATCAGGTGCAAGCCTTCAGGTCTGAGACCAACATAGCCATGCAAAAGCTCCTGATGGGTGAGGTGAGGCAGCTTTTGATCTGTGAACTAACACGTTCACATATTCCTTCAAGGCAAAGCCCTGCAAAACTCCTGAAATCTTTTATATCTTTATCTGCCAACAACAAATGAAATTCTACTGTTTCATTTTCTCTTATTAGTCACTTTTTCCTGCCTTTTTGCATGTCTAACAATTTTTTATTACATACTGGACATTGTATATAAATGAAACAGAAATGCTTCAGATGTCTTCCACCAGTGAGGGTTCCCCTTTTCTCTATTAGGCAGATAGGATGAAGGATTTATTACTTTAATTCAATCAGAGATTTAGTTTAGGCTGAGTCTGGCTGCAGTTGTGGCCAAGATCCTGCACTAGCTTGGATTATTTATGCCTATGTGGAGGAAGGTAGGGGGAAGGGTGGGTGAGATGAGAGGGTAAGAAGTTGGTTATGTGAAGGCGATGGTGGTCTCAGCTCTTACACCAAAAAAGTAAAGAAAGCCACGAATGGGCATTGGGTATTCAGACACATGACAATGGGAAGGCTGGAAGGGAACACCTCGGCGTTACTATCCTGAGTTCTAGGAGCAGCACAAAGGTTTTGGATATATCTGCGTGGATTAGGGAGGGCTTATGTCTGAAGGAAATAGTTGCCAAGAGAACTGGATTTTTGTCTTGCACTAACCATTGTAGCCTAAGGCAAAGATTACATTGGGAGACCTTATGAAGGACTTTTAAAAGTTGCTTAAAATTGCTTCATTAAAAAATTTTCACTTATTGCTCAAAAGAATATTATAACAAGGAAGTCAAAATTTAAATAAAAATTACCCAGAATCCTACTGCTCTAATTCAGTTGTTTTGATTTTCCTTGTTGCTTTCCATTCTTTTGTTTATAAACACTCATATGCACGAACGCTCATACAAACACAAATATACCTTTTACATAACTGTAACCATAGCGTGTATGTGATTTTCTTTCTATTGCCTTTAAAAATTAAGTGCTGTTTATCACTCACATTCATCAACAAATCAGTAAAGGGATTAAATTCCTCACTTCATTCCTGAATTTTAATGCCTGTTCCATTTTGCTATTTTTAATTAACAGAGTTAAGCTATGTTTAGAGTGTGGCAGAGAAAGAGTAGCACTATTCAACATGCACATATTATTTTTAAGAGAATATGTTAGATCTAGTTACGGCTAGAGAAACCATTACAATTTCAGTTTTTCCACAAATTATGAAGATTTAGAATTAGTTTGCACATTTTCTTTATCTAGAAAGATTTCTTGAAAGCTGCTATGTGCTAGATGCTTAGTGAACTGCTGTTCACTCAACTCACACCACCCTTCCCACAACCCTTCCCATTGCTGCCTGATCATCCTTAGGGCTCAGCACACATTACTTCCTCATTCTTTCTCTGGTATTCTCACCTACTGCACCTTGTTTGTTTTCTTCCAGGTTTGAATCCAGTTTGTAACTACACATTCATTTCGTTGCTTATTGAATGTCTCTTCTACTCTTCTCTAAGCTCCCTTAGGAAATGGACTGAATCTATTTTATTCACCAATATAAGGTCATAGATATACAAAAAGCTGGTAGATGGGACCAAAATGTGGAGGAGTGTGGTAGTCCTCAGAGAAGAGGGATTCCTCCTGTGTCTTGTTTACCACTGTTTTCTCAGTACCTAGCGCAGTGTGTACACTCTATGATTTTGTTGAATAAACATTAACATGATTTCATTTCGTGCAAATCTTAAAATCCCCCAAGGGAAGAGAGTAAATGTGTGCCTATGCTATAGGCATTGGAGGGGTTTGGGTTGGTGTGTGGCAAGCTTGGGAGGTGTGAGTTGTGTTACCTCCTGACTCCCGTGTCCCCTCCCTTCTGATAGTGGGTAGGCTGAGGGAAGGAAGCATGTCAGTGGCTTTTGACTCCCAGGTTGCCATTCAACATCAACCATTGGATAGAATTCATGGGCCCATGAAAGAATATATGGTCTATCGTGGTTGAGGGTCAGAATTTTCATTTGATCACATCGACCTGAGACTGGAAATTCTGAACTTTGCTCACTGATGATATGTAGATTAAGGATGATGCTTCCATTCAATTTTTGCTTTGGAACTCCTTTTAAGCCAAGTAGTGAAGAAATCAGATTTCTGGTATTTCCTCATATATTAAACTTTTATCTGACTTAAGGATCAGTATCAGAAGTTCTATATTAGTGTATATTAGTGCAAGAAACATGCTGAAGTTAGTTTCTAAGCAAACCAGACAAGTGTGACATTGGTTTGAAATATTGAAAAATGTATATATTATATAAATATGTAAGTATATAAATAAATGTATTATTAAATATTTCAACATATATTCAAAAGTTATATTATAAAAAATGTTTCCTCAACCAAATTGGGACTTTTCTTCCATATACTATCTGGTAATATTCTTTTTCTCTTAACATTATATGTTGCTATCTATTTTCACTGACTTTAAAGCCAAATATAATGGATTTTGAGTTGCTTTTGTACATATTTTATGCTTTTTTTCCCCTCCTTAGTATAAGAACATCTATATGATATTGTGAACAAATCTGTTATTTTGGCCAATGACTTGGGAAAAATATCAAATTTTTGATTATTTAAATATGTGATTTAATGGTCAAATTGCCTACCATTGAGTTCTGTGTTTTTTCTTATATGTGAAAAGTATAAGCAATTCAATTATAATCAGTATTTATTGTACCCAAGTCTGGGGGCCACTTATGTGTAGCTTTTCTTCAGAGGTGCCAGAGGTGATTTCTTTCAGACTCCAGCTTGAAATGGGATATTAATTTCCAGTGCTCATAATAAGTAGGTGTAATTTAAAGAAAAGAATCGTTAATATGTAGCAACCTTGACCTCTTTCTTTTCCATGAGTGATGAATTGGTGTTTACTGAATATAAAGATGAAAATCTTAATTAGGTGAAGGGAGTCAATCTAGGTCAGTTCTTGAATGTTTTCATCAATAAACAAGTTTATGGAGCAAGAGAGATAGAGACCATCTATCCAACTTATGTCAGCTTGATAAGCACACACATCTAACAACAAAAATTCCCCAATCTTGCCCTGCAGAGAAAAACCTTTTGACCCACTCTACTCTTGCACTGAAAAATTAGGTGAAAAAGTGAATAGTGGAAGAGATCAGAACATGTCAGCATTCTTAAATGTTGGTTGGCTAGTATCCAAGTAACAGTTATTTCAGAAAAAGTTATTAATACTTTCCTTATTCTTTCTTCAGGTACTGTGAGCTACATTCAGATATGTTTGAATGCCTCCTTACATTTTGGAACAGCCTAGAATCACTTATAGGACCTTGTTAGACCTTTTTTTTTTGAAAGCTTTTGGATTTCTCAAGGCTTACTTTAAGGTACAATAAGTCTACCACTTCTAAATCTGTAAAAAGAAATTATAAATATTTAATTAATTTATTTAAAAAAGTAAACAAAAAAGATACAATAATTCCATAAGAGTACTTGTTAATAGCTGGTTGGTACTAGCACAGATAAATTCCTGTCCCAGCACTCCTTTTTAAAAAAATTTCTCTTTCTTTTTTTCCATCAGTGCTTGACTATGATTATGACATGATTTTCCAATGGCATTTCATTAATGATGCTGTGGATTACTTGTTGTAATTTGGCCCAATGTACATGACACCATTTTTTTCTATTGGAAAATTAACTGTAATGTTCATATATGCTTTATTGGGTAGTTGTAATTATTATGTGTTTTAAAAGGTTAAAGAGTTATACGACCTGAAGAGAAACCTATTATGTGTTTTAAAACAAGATAACGAATATCTCTTCCTCCTCCCTATTTTCAACAATTTGTATTTTATAAATCTTTACCCATATTTCCTTGGGGAAATAACCTGCAGGTAAGACATATTAATAGATTTCTTTTTATAAAGAAAATTCGTTTAAGCTCCAACTAGAATGCAATCTTTCTTACGTGTCTTATTTTCACAAGTATTCTAAAATTGTCTTTTGTAACTTGTGAGATAGTCTCTCAGATATGACCTTTCTAGTGCTAAATGAAAAGTCATTACCTGAAAATGACTCCCCAAAGAACCATAGATTATTTAAATTAATGTGGGCCCAAAAATCATAAAAGTGAGATCTTTCCCTTGGAAAATAAACAAACTAAATGTAGTTGTATTGAAAGGTCACTTAGAGTCCTTGCTGCCTCCAGGGGCCTATATCATAGGACGCATGCTCTCAACTCGATAGATAAAGCGAGGAATTAAGAAGAATTTCTCCAATATCACCTCTAGCCACTACTGCTTTATATTTAGAGAGGACAGAGGCAGTATTTTAACAAGAAAATTTTAAAAGCTTAATTTACAAATTCTCGTTATTCTACAACGTCACAACTGTTTTCGTTTTTCATCTACCTGTTCTTTGTCCGTTTGCACATTCATTTTTTTCATCACCGTAATCACGACATCGTGTGATCATGCTCATGAGATCTGTTTATTTCCACCTTACCTAAACTTTTCAAAATAACTATTACTTTGTGCTTGGACACGAGAGGCCCCCGACCCGAGGGCAAACCGCGATTCAGCCAGGACAGTCAGAGTGCGGGTGAGGGCGGCGCGCACCAGACCCGCGGGCCCCGCCTCCTCCGGGTTCTGCTCCCGGGGTCTCGCACCAGGCCCCGCCCCGCCTCCCCGGGCCCCGCCCCGGCCCGTCGCCATGTTGTTTCCTCTGCGCTGGACGTGAGCAGCTGGAGCTGGAGCGGGGCAGCGCCACCGCTGCCGCCTCCTGCCCGCCAGGTCCGCGACCCTCTTTCTGTCCTCATTGCACCCAGACAGGCCAGCCCGGAGTTCCCGGGGCGTCCTCCGTGTGGCCACGAGGTGAGTGGGGCTCGGAACTCCCGCCGGGGCCGGGCGAGGGCTGGGTCGGGGTGCGCGGGCGTCAGGGTCTGATGGGGGCGGCCCGGGCCTCCGGCCGCTGGGGCGGGGTGCGCGCCAGGCTAGCGCGGGTCACGGGGCCGCCCGGGGAGAGGGGTCGGATTGTTGTTCTCCTGCCTTCTACTGACCGACGCAGGAGGAAAGACGGGCTCCCACACCCACAGACTCGGGGAGAGGGACAGACACACGCCCAAACACTCGGGAGAAACACACACACATCGGGAGCAGAGAGATACGTAAAACACCCCGGGAGGGTTATTAAAAAATCCCAGATACTCGGGGGAGAGATGGAGAGACGCTCGCGCGTGCACATACGCACACACGGAGAAATACACCCGGTCACCTGGGAACACACGTAATTCACCAGACTTTCCCCCAGCCACTCGGGGACACCCACGTCTACACATCCCAAACCAAACCCTATACGCGAATAATTAATGTAGGAACAGCAAAGACCCTCTGAAGTTCTACCTAGCTAGCTGAACTTTTGCTTAAAGTCTTATGATCACTCAGGTGAGGCGTTTGGACTGTAAAGCCAATCCTAGGGGCTGCCGGCAGTTTGGAAGCATTATCTGATTCAGACACTAGCTAGGGTTTCAGAATCGTTCCCTTTCTTCCAGCTTAGTAAGTAAAAAGGCAAGATGAGTATTTTAAGTGCTTACCAAATAGTTGGTGGAGGTATTGTGTTGCGTGCGTGCGTGCGTGCGTGTGTGTGTGTTTTGAGACAGACTCGCTCTGTCGCCCCCGGTAGAGTGCAGTGGCGTGATCATACCTCACAGCAACCTCAAACTCCTGGGCTCAAGCCATCCTCCTGCCTCAGCCTCCCGAGTAGCTGGGACTACAGGCGCCCACCACGGAGCCCGGCTAATTTTTCTGTTTTTAGTAGAGACGGGGTCTCGCTCTTGCTCAGGCTGCTCTGAAACTTAGGAGTCCAAGCGATCCTCCCATCTCGGCCTCCCAGAGTGGCAGGATTACAGGCGTGAGCCCCCGTACCCGGCCCTGTTTTGTTTTTTTTTTTTTTAAAGCGATGACACATCCCGTGACCACAGTTCTTTTGAGGAATAACTCTTCTGCTAGTTTCCAAATTGGCACGTGACTGGAATCTTTTCAAGGAGTTTTTGCGTCCTGATAAAATCTTTGGGCAGAATTTGATTGCTTTTTTTGTTTTTTGGTTTTTTTTAATGTGTTTGTCTTTACTTCTCTGGCACCATTGTAATGGAAAAATCCCCACATTGCCTGTAATCTCAAAAGCTGTCCAGTGGAGCAAAACTAGAGATGAAGGAAACTCAGAACTATTCTGTTAGAAACTTACTTTTAGAAGCTTATATCATCACTATTTCCCTAGGACTTTAGTATGTTATTTAGATTCCCGAATTTAAGACAATGGTGTGGCAGTCTGGTATTTTCCGTATTCTTGTGTACATTTTTTTTTTTTTTTTTGACACAGAGTCTCACTCTGTTGCCCTGGCTAGAGTGAGTGCCGTGGCATCAGCCTAGCTCACAGCAGCCTCAAACTCCTGGACTCAAGCGATCCTCCTGCCTCAGCCTCCCGAGTAGCTGGGACTACAGGCATGCGCCACCATGCCCGGCTAATTTTTTCTGTATATTTTTAGTTATCCAGATAATTTCTTTCTATTTTTTTTAGTAGAGACGGGATCTCGCTCTTGCTCAGTCTGGTCTCAAACTCCTGAGCTCAAACAATCCGCCCGCCTCGGCCTCCCAGAGTGCTAGGATTACAGGCGTGAGCCACCGCGCCCGGCCTTCTTGTGTACATTTTAGTAAATTCTCGGTGCTTATACTAAAATGTTTCTGGTTTGGTGACTTATTTATTTTTGAGACTTTTGCGATTTGGGGATATTTTTGGTTTAGTTGGAATGTTAGAGTAGATGGGCAAAAGCTAAGTAGACCGTTATTGGTCTTGACTCCAAACCAAGTTTTTTTTCTTTTTTTTTCTTTTTTGTCATAGGTACTCCTGGTTGAGAAACCAGGTTCTTGGAGACAAGGGAAATACCTTAATGCTATTCCCTCTTTTCCAACGTCTCTCTCTTTTTTTTTGTTTTGTTTCTTTTGTCTATCTCAACCACTTCTTCTATCTAGAGTATTCTGGGGGCCTGAAGATAAGTTCCTTTGGTTTTAGAAATTATTTTATTTTAACCTGCCCTCATTTCTTACCATTTATTGGGCAGTAACTCTGACAGTGAATGTTCTGTGGGTCTAAATCCTGTACATACATCATTTAATTTTCAGCATTTTTGCAGGGAATTTTCTGGGGCATAGGAAGGTTGGGTCTCTTTCCCAAGGTCACACAGGTAGTGAGGAGGTGGAGCCTGGATTCAAAGCAAGTCTGCGATTTTAGAATAGTAGTTCTCAACTGGGGGACAATTTTGTCCTCCCAGGGGATATTTGACAATATCTAGAGGCATTTTTGGTTCACACCTGGGGACAGGGGAGGTGCTGCTGGCATCTAGTGGGTAGAGGCCAGGGATGCTGCTAAACATCCCATAATGTACAGGACAGCCCCCCACAACAAAGAGTTGTCTGGCCCAAAATGTCACTAGTGTCACGATTGAGAAACCTTTCATTAGAGCAGTCTGTGTAACTCCAGAGCTTATGCTTCAACTGCTTCTGTAGTTCTTCAGATACAATGTTGTTTTCCTATTTAGGATACCTCATCATTTTAAGAGTCAGCAGGGGGAAAATTCTCTTGACTAAGAGGCATATTCATTTGAAAGATTAAGGAGTGAGCAAATAATTTCTGATAACAGAATCCATTTTTGTTTTAAGGCAAAAATGACAAAAAGAACATGAGAGCTATTCAGAGCCATTGGAGTGGACTTAGTGAGTTTAGTTCCTGCATTATTCCAATCCTTTGGCCAGGCAAGGTGGCTCATGCCTGTAATCCTAGCACTCTGGGATGTTGAGGCAGGAGGATGGCTTGAGGTCAGGAGTTCGAGACCAGCCTGAGCAAGAGCAAAACCCTGTCTCTACTAAAAACAGAAAAAATTAGGTGGGCGCGATGGCCCACGCGTGTAGTGCCAGCTACTCAGGAGGCTGAGGTAGGAGGATGGCTTGAGCCCAGAAGTTTGAGGTTGCTGTGAGCTAGGCCGATGCCACAGCACTCTAGCCTGGGCAACAGAGTAAGACTCTGTCTAAAAAAAAAAGAAAAATATTCTAGTCCTCTGAACAGCCTGTTGAGCACTGATACAAAGGTACTGGTGAGAAGGGCAGTAGGGAGTCCCGATCTTCCTGAAGCTTACAGTTTAATCATAATCATAAGATAAGGTTCTGACATCATCCTAGAACAGAATTTATTGCCTGAACTACTCAAGGACAGGTTAGGTGTTCGTTAAAAAAACAAAACAGCTCTGCACCTGGCACAGCAGTACCAGTGTCATGGCGTTACTGTGGGCAGACTTAGATAAAATAGGGAAAACTCGATGAGTTCTTTGTAGTTTTGTATGGTTAACTGTGTGTGAATATTAACAAGAATTAAATTGAGAAACCATTCTTGTTGAGCATAAAATTCTTTGTTAACTTTAGCCTCACTGGACAATAGTTATACGTGCATTTTGTTATTGAAATAGAGAAATGGTGAAATTTTTAAAAATGGCTTTTGCATAATTTCTTTCCGGTGTTTTCCAGCCTGTTTTCTCCTTGCCCGTCTCAGACCAGGCCTTTCAAAATATGTGCTGCTTCATTAACTGTTAGGTGAACTCTGGGAGTGTGTGATTGAGGTGAGCAGTCAAAATGGGCTGGATCTCTATTAGGCATCACTATGTGTTATTCATGCAGTCAACATGGCATCTTTTTGTTGGTAGCTTTGGTTTTTGACTCATGCCAATGCACAGCGTGCATAGGTTTCTCTGCCTCTTATGAGGAGTTGTCTATGGGTAGGGGGGGATGCCGAATTGCATATCTCAAAATGATTGCTAGTGCATGAGATCTAACAAAAGTGATGTGTTTTATTCTGGGAAGGGTCCATGGAAATTGGTGCCAGAGTCATCTTGCTCCTCTGGCCAAGTTAGGTCACTACATTTCTTTCTTGGTAAAATGAGACGGTTGTACTTTATAATCTCTAGGAGATTATATGATACCAAGTAGAGACAGTAAATTATTAGCTTCCAAGTAGTTCTGTCCAGTCACTTTGTTGGTTAAGCAGCAGGAGGAAATAAGCCAAATGAAAGTGTATGTGTTTAGGCAGTGCGTCTAACTTGAAAGCTATCTAGATAATAAATTTGTTAGGCAAAAGGAAGCATAAGAAAATAGGACTCATGACTAAGTAGGTCATCAACAGAGAGTGTTTATTAAGGAATTTTTTTTGGGGGGGTGGGAATGAACTCACAAAATGCCTCAGGGAGTTTGGTGGAAAGTTATGATGCAAATGGAAGGCCAGGACACCTGAGGGAGGAGACCTGGAGCCACTTAGGTATGTAGGTAGAGGGAGGTGAGGCCGGGGGCAGTCCCAGGGAGCCTAGGGGTGCCCGGGCTAGTTAGATAACTTGGAGGAGACATCTCTGTTTCTCACATGACTTTTGATACCGTACATGTTGTGAAGTGTGCTCTGGGTATTTCCACATTCTGGATTTTTCCATTACTTTTTGTTAATTTTTGACCATGGCAAGTTCAGGCTTTAGAATGCTGTTGCTTATCATGAACATAGAGAAGACCACTGGACGTAAATGAATGTAAGATAACAGCTAGATCCATATGGGGTGGAAAGAGACTGGGTGTGTATTCTGGAAAAAACAGAGAAGTAAAGCAGGCAGTCCAGGCTTCACAGTCTGGCTGCACTGAACCCAGCTCATTGCCATCTCCAGAGTCTGGATACAGGCTCCACTTTTGTCTTAGGCCTGATGGGCTACAAATGTATGCTATTGTTTGATGGGATGGAGAAAGGGTGTAGAATGACTTGATACATTCATTCCATTGCTACATTCTTTATCCAAGTGTGAGGGATAGCAGGATAGTATGAAGGAGCTAAACTAACTACTGTATTTTAATTCCCAGTTATTGTGAATTGGATTAGGTTTTTGGGTATAGAAGCTAAGGTAATTTCCAGAAGGTTAGTCCCCATACGAGTGGCTGTGTTATCAGTGTTAGAGAAGCCAGGAAAAAAAGCCGTACAGACTTCTGTTTCTGGAACTTGTTATGCAGAACTCTAACAGATAGGAGTGTTTAAATGATTCTAACAGGTTCAAAAAAGTTAGAAATTGCCAGCTGGGCTATTTATGCAGCTGGTCACTGTTCTAGTCTGTGCACTTTCACACACGTGTATTTGCTTGGATGAACATACCTGAAAACACATACCTAATGCAGTTGGAAGTCAGAGTAGAGTTGCTTGAGAACCATAGGTCGGTGAATGCAGTGTTCTTTGGAATGAGTTCTAGTATTTTTTTTTTTTTTTTTTGAGACAGAGTCTCACTCTGTTGCCCGGGCTAGAGTGCCGTGGCATCAGCCTAGCTCACAGCAACCTCAAACTCCTGGGCTCAAGCAATCTTCCTGCCTCAGCCTCCCGAGTAGCTGGGACTACAGGCATGCGCCACCATGCCCGGCTAATTTTTTCTGTATATATTTTTAGTTGTCCAATTAATTTCTTTCTATTTTTAGTAGAGATGGGGTCTCGCTCTTGCTCAGGCTGGTTTCGAACTCCTGAGCTCAAACAATCCACCCGCCTCGGCCTCCCAGAGTGCTAGGATTACAGGCGTGAGCCACCGCGCCCGGCCCCATCCCCGCATTTCTTAATGTTTGCTCCCTGTTTACTGCTCCGGTGGCAAAAGGGGGTGGTCATGGGGTCCATAGCCTTTTGGAGACCCCCTCAAGCTTTCAGCCCCTGCTGTCTCAAGAAGCCTCAGAAATGCCCACGTGCTGTTCAGTTCTTTTTCAGCTCCATGGTGGGAACTGGCTTTCTCATCATTGGCTGCTTCTCCTCACATTGGGCTTTGTTGTCTCCACTCTGTCACTACTACACCATTTGCTTTCCGTCTTCTAAATTTTGTTGCTGTCTTGCATCTACTATTGTTCTTCTTGGTGTCTTTATTGGGTTTGTACATTTTTTAGTCTTTTTCTATCATCTGGTGGGAATGAAGATAACACATGTTTGACCTGCCCTGTTTAATTAGACCTGGGGAAGTTATTTAATCTTGGTGAACTTCCATTTATTGATCTATAAAAAACATGGGTGATAATGTCCAACTTGGAGGTGATTTTTAAGGTGTTATATGCCAGGTACCTACTAGATACTGAGTAAATGGTGGCTGCTAATGTTATTGCAGCAATAGCATTTGTTATTTGAGCAAACAATACAATGACAATAGGTAGGGAGGGAAGTGGACACATTTCTTGTGTGGATGAAGGAAGTGGGTAAGAGAAAAGAAGAAAGAGATTTTGGAAATGGGGGAAATAATTAGCCTGGTTTTAGATATTTGAATTTGAACTACCATCAGGGTACCAGATGAACATATTATACAAGGGGTTGGAAATTCTTGTCTGGCTCCAGCATGTGAGAGGGTGAAGGTGGACTTTAGTTGAGGAGTTATTGGTTTTTATAGCCCAGGAAGATGTTGTTTGGGAAGAGGTAAGGGCTTCAGCCTTGTGAAATACCTTCATTAAGAGCTTGTCAGGAAAGGGAGCTGTCTAGGTTGAATAGAGATAAGGGGGTAACAGGGGAGAGAAAGCAGAATGTATTGTCAGAGTAGTTTTATGGACGATTAAGTAAGAAACATTTTCAAGAGGGTCACTGTCAGGCTCTTTAGACCTAATAGAGGTGGTAATGGGTAGTGAGTCCTGGGTGAGACTTGAAGGTCCCACCAGTGCCTCTAGCTAAATGTGTGATACTACGTAAGACACCTTCCCAATTGGGCCTCTCAAGACTGAGTAGCCCTCTAAGATTTTAGGTCATGTATGTCCAGACAGATGGCTACACCTAGAGAATTCAATATCTACTAGCTGGGCCTCAGGTGGAGATATGGGTCAAACTTGAGGATGTTTTCTAGAAACATACACAGTGAAGTCCTAAGAGAAGCACTTTTCTCTGTATTCACTTTAGGGCTGCATGTGCCTTAGGGCATTCAGATGAGAACTGAGAAGAAGCCATTGGATTGGCCATCAAGAGGTCTCTGGTGACTTTGCTGACATTCAGAAAAGTGGAGGGGTTGAGGGCTGTGTGTGTAATAAAAGCTGAGCGGAGGGTTAATCGGACTTGGAGGCAGATGGGGATATGGGTAGTGAGGGGCAGAGGAAGTCTGGGCTTGGAAAGCTTTTCATGAGAAGAGTCAGTTTCAACACTTTGGTAAGGGCAAACTGGGGCATTGACAGAGAAGTGACAGTTCCATGGGATAAACTGAACTTTATGAAGAGTTGCCTATAGTGCTCTTAAGGTTTTTTCTCCTTTTGAGCTGGTGACAACTTCCCTGCAGAATGGTATTTGGGAGACTCTAATCTAGTTGAGTCCTATATACCAGACACATAGTTGCTCTCTTTAAATATATCTTCTTGGGAAATCCCCACTCCTCTAACTTAACTTCTCTAACAGTCTAGAAGTTATTTGCTGTGGCTTCCTGCCTCATGGACAGTGTGTGTATACTAGCCCTTCCCTGAGTTTGTCTAGGAGTTGTTTACCAGCCTCTAGCCCTGTCTGCTTTAAATTAAAAACACCTGGTTTCTCATCTGGCTGGAAGAGAGGCATCGGGACATTGCAGATCATATTTGGTTTGTGTTTTGCTGCTTTAATATATTTTTCTAACATACATATTCAAATTCATTCCTTACACAATTTATCTCCCTGAAATACCCAGCTGTAATTCCCAGTATTCTTATCTTGTGACTATTATCCATTTTTTTCATGTTTTAATTCTGTCCTTCAAAGTGCAATCTTAAACTATCCCTGCTCTTTTCTTAATTGTCAAGAAGCATTTTAAGTGCCTTTTCCAGATAAGTGCCTTATTACAGGTAGATTTGTGCTTAGTCCTTAAAAATTAAACAAAACAAAATTAGACAAAGAACAAAACATTATCCTCACTTCCCAGGATTAGCAGTTTCCCATGAGTAAGGCTGTTCACTGAGCAATCACAGTTTATGGTTAAAGTGTAATATTCATGAAGTCTCATGGTCGAGGGAGGCAAAGGGGAAATAGTGATGCCAAGTAAAGACAAAAAGTCTTGAGGGTGTTATGAGCTATACAAATGGATCACATGTAACATATGAATGGTGCAGACATGTAGTGATCATTTCTTGGGGTCTGAACTCCTTAAAGAATCTGATGAAACCTTTTTTACTCTTCCCAGAAAAAAACTCAAGCACACAAGCTTCCATCCATACTCTCACTCTTACTTCACATGTGATTCTAAAGTGGGGTGCATTTTCCCCCTGAAGCCTATTCACAGACTCCCAATTAGCCACACTCTGGGCCTGCACTGTCCACGGTAGCACTGTCCAAACAATTTTTCATTGTTTAATTGCTAGCCTCATGCAGCAATTTAAATTTGAACGAATTAAAATTAAATAAAATGGAAAATTCAATCCTCCGGATGATCTACTAATACTTTCAAGTGCCCAATAGCCACATGTGGTTAGTGGCCGCTGTATTGGACAGTGAAGATAATAGAACATTTCCATCATTACAGAAAGCTCCGCTGGATCCTCCTGCATTACGCTTTCAGGATGGTTTAAGAGAATTTAGTTCCTTGACTAAGTCTTTTTTTTTTTTTGCCTCCCCACTTCCTCCCTTTCCATTCCCACTCCCCCTACCACTATTCATGATTAGTTAGCATACCTAACTACAGAGGTGCCTTGTTTTAAGAAGAATGTTAACATATTTCTTTAAAGTTAAATTAGGTGATTCATCTTCAAAAAGGAATACTTGTTAAAATGAGTTCTTTAATAGGGGAGGTACTCTGACATAGTGGTAGTGTAGTTTGATTTACACAGTTCTTTTCCTTCTCTAGCTGCCTCTGTCCCAGAGGTAATACTCAGTGGTTGACCAGATATGACTAGATAATTTATTTCATCTGGCAAGTCTTGCCTCCATGGGGGTCTATTCCTATGGTATTTTCCCACAATATTTTGCTTAATCTTTTTTTTTTTTTTTGGTCAACTTCTTACCGTAGAGCTAATACCCATTTAGACTTAATGACTTTCCTTGTCTTGCTTCTTGCTTACACATTTCAGCATGACAACCAAGGAAGTCTTTAAAAACAAACAGTGGAACCAATTAGACTGTTAAGAGAGACACACCTAAATTAAGATATAAGGAAATAAATACAGCTCAAGTGAAAATAGAAATAATTTTTGAGATTATCTATACTTTTGTTTCCCTGGTTAATTTCTTTGAACTTCAGTTTCCTAAGCTGTGAAGTGAAATGAAGTGATAAGTGGTATGTATGCCTCTAACTAGGACATGCAGGGTGAATGCACAGGGCACTCGTGAATTTGACAAGAAAAAAAAATATGTTTCTAAATTTAAACGAAGTGTGATAAATTCAACTTAAGTTTTTGGAAGTGAGAACTGATCAAGGGGTTACAGAGTATGTGTTTCAAAATCTGTAGTTTTGAGAAAGGCAGTTTACAAAAGGAGCCTACTCTCCCTTTGGCAGCTTATTACAGAATATAGTAGTTTTTCAACATTTGCCAGCTCTCTGTTGCAGTCAATCAATAATACTTATTTTAAAATGGGTTTCTCATTAGACTTGCAAATAAGAATCAATTTTTTTGTTCTGTTCCACATATTTTAATAGACCTCAAAAATAGAATGGGGGAAGAACTGATAGAGAAACAAGGAATTGTAAGTACAGAAAAGAACAAGTAGAATAATAATAGAATAAAAAGAATAAAGGAGGAAGTAATTTACTCTTTGTTCTTAATTTAGCATTTATTTGCACCTCACCATATGTAGCACATTGTTCAAGAAGTGTCAGACCAAAAGGACAAAGGAATGAATGGCTTTGGGTGTTGTGCATCCCTCCCAGGGAGTTGACATTGTAATTCAGAAACAGACCCTTACACCACAGAAAGTGATTAGAGCATAAGCAAACGAGAGCTGTAATAGAGGTGGAAATCATGATGAGAGCAAAGATAAGAGAAAGATTAGTTTGCAGTGCGGCCTTAGAAGGCTTCTTGCATGAGGCGATCTGAACTAGGCCTCTGATGACTAGGATTTTTGCAGCTTTGGAGGTAGGGAGGCGCCTGCCAGGCCAAGGTAACAGGCTGAGCAAAGATGTGGACAGGAAATGCCAGTGGTAGGTTTGGGGGTGGTGAGTTGTAGGGATATATTAATGATTGGGACAGGCTTGTAAGTGAGGTTGGATAGCTCTTTGCATGCCATGCTCAAAATCTTCTATGATAAAAATAATGAAGAAATAAATGGGATTAGTTATCTCTAAGAATGGAGTCAACTAGATAGATCCACGACCAATAAAAACATATCTAATCCATACAGACTTTCATATTAGAGATTTATATTCTTTGCTTGGATCTTGATGCTTTATATTCTCCCCCTTGGTTCAGTGTACAGCTTTGGAAGCCAACAAGGGGTTGGAGAAGGCCAGAAAAGGGTACTACTGGTAAACTATTCATAAATGATTGATAGTACAAGATAAAAGTATACAATAGAAAAGTTGGGAAAATAGTGTCATAGGAAGGAAAGGGTTGATACGAAATGCTCTTCTTTTGTCTTTCAAATTTTGAGGTATCTGCTGCAAATGTAATCCATTTTCTTTCCTGCCAGTGACCTGCTTTCCAACTTCTCATTCAGATTACTATGTGCCATATATGGCATATGTTGGTGCCAGCACGTGCTGTTGTAATCCTACAGTGTATCTATTGTATGTGTAACTGATTTATTTAAAGGGATGCTGCTGAAGGGACATCCAGAGCTGCATCATTTGCAGCTCTGGTTGTATTAATAAATACAATTCTAGGGTCATATTTCTGATTCTCAGGAGGTACATATATATTTTTTCACATACTGTAAAATTCACCCTTTTAAAATATACAATTCAGTGGGTTTTAGTGTATTCACAAAGTTGTACAGCCATAATCACTAATTCCAGAATATTTTCATCGCTCCAGAGAGAAACTCTGTAGTCATTAGCAGTCATTTCTCATTTACCTCCCCCCGTCACAGCCCCTGGCAACCAGGAATCTACTTTCTGTCTGTATGGAGTTGCCTATTCTGAACATTTTGTATAAATGGAATCATATAGTAGGTGGCCTTTTGTGTCTGGCTTCTTTCACTAAGCATGTTTTTGAGGTTTATCCACTTGGAGCATTGTATGGCTATGCCACATTTTGTTTGTTCATCAGTTGATAGACATTTGGGTTTCTATGTTTTGGTTATTATGAATAATGCAGCTATGAACATTCTTGTGCAAGTTTTTACGCGGATGTATGTTTTCATTTCTCTTGGGTATATACCTAGGAGAGGAATTGCTGGGTCACGGTAGCTATGTTTACCTTTTTGAGGAACTGCCAGACTGTTTTCTGTTATCAGTGCACCATTTTATAATTCCATCAGTAGTGTATGGGGATTCCAGTGTCTCCACATCCTTGTCAATGCTTGTTATTGTCTGTCTTTTTTATTCTAGCCATCCTAGAGGGTATGAAGTGGTATTTCATTGTAGTTTTGATTTGCATTTTACTACCAGCTAATGATGTTAAGCATTTTTGCCCATTTATTAAATTGGGTTGAGGTCAGTTTTTTTTTTTTGAAACTGATGAGTTAGTTGTAAGAGTTATTTATACAGTTGACCCTTGAATAACACAGGGGTTAGGGGATGCAGACCCCCTGCACAGTCAAAAATCATGTAACTTTTGACGCCCCCCCAAAAAGTTAACTACTAATAGCCTACTGTTGACTACAAGCCATAACAATAACATGAGCAGTCGATTAACATGTATTTTGTATGTTATATGTATTATGTACTATATTCTTACAATAAAGTAAGCTAGAGAAAAGAAAATGTTATTAAGAAAATCATATGGAAGACAAAATACATTTACAGTGTTGTACCATATTTATCAATACAGTAAGTTTATGTCGTCTCTTTACAAGATGAGTCGTCTGTCTGAAATGGCAGGCAACTGCGACTGCAGACCTCAGTCTATAGTACATATCAAGCAGTTCAACTTTTTCTTGTAATGTTATGACTTTTCTCTACTTCTTGGGAGCACTTCCAGCATCATTAGTGGAACTTTGTATGGGTCCCATGGTGTTCATCAAGGTTTACGATATTGTACTAAATATCATGAAAAATAATGAAAGAGATCACTTTTACTTCAATAGGCAATTTACTGGACAGATGAACTGTTCATGAAGAGATGATTTGTGTCACAAGACATACCTGCAACATGAGCTCAGTACAGTAGTGACAGGAGGTGGCTACAAAATTATTAAGTGCAGTATGTACTACGGTTAATTATAGGCAGTTATGATTTAATATTGCACCTTTGTTTCCTTCAACTGCAAATGGGGCCATGTATGGTCTGTGTGTGTAAGTTTGATGAATTCTAACTTTTTATAATAGATTTGTATGTATTTTATGATAGCACATGATACAATAGACTAGTATATACATATATTTTATGCATTCATGACATACCTTTTTCTTAATTTTTTCAATATTTCTAGGTCATGCAGTTTGCGAGTTTTTTCAAATTGTTGCAGATCTCCAAAAAAAATTTCTAATATATGTGTTGAAAAAAAATCTGCATATAAGCATACCTGTGCATTGCAAATCTGTGTTGTTCAAGGGTCATCTGTATATTCTAGATATAAGTCCCTTATCAAATACACAATTTACAAATGCTTTCTCCCATTTTATGGGTTGTCTTTTCACTTTTTTCATAATGTCCTTTGAAGCACAAAAGTTTTTAATTTTGATGAAGTCCAATTTATTTTTTGTTGCTTGTGCTTTTGGTATCATATTGAATCTGACTTTTAATATCTGAATTACTGAAAAATTTAGAAAGTGATTATCCTTGAGATCTGGTTGGTAGCAGTATTTAAAAATCTAAAAGAAAATGATTTCCATTTCATTTTAATTGTAGCACTCGGTAAAGCTAGGCTATTAGTTAAAATGAAACTTTAAAAAACACTTTTGATATTAAAGTATAACTTCACAACCAAATCAGAACTTTGACGATTGGAGTCAATATTGATTATTCTAGGTTTTCTTGCAGACTTTAACATAAATCTATAAGCTTTTACATGATGTGATTCCAATGTGCATGCTGTTTGGTTTTATCACTTAATGGTATATTTCTTCAGTTCCATGTTTCCGTGTCTTCTCAGATTGTTCAGAGCATCCCCCAGTTAGGCAAATAAATCATTTTCATTTGCCCAACTGAACATTTTTGTAAAACTTCACTTTCTTTCTTGTTGGGGGGAGGTGGTTTTAGAATAGTATGGGCATGTATTTTTTGGTATAGTCTAAAAAATTGACAACTCAGGGGAAAAGTATGGGCATTTTTATAACTATAATACGTGCCCGTGTAATATGAATCTTTTTAGAGAGCATGTTTCATTTTTATAATATTAGCTATAGTAGGCATGTCAATTATAGAATTCCTTATGGTAAATGCTAGAGGCATGCACAGGGTGTTAGGACGGGGTTCAGTCAGAGATGTCTGGTAGGTGTTGGAGAGGGGATGAGGCCTAGCTGCATCTACAGGGGTGAGTAGGAGTTAGCCGGGTAACAGGAGGGATATAAAGGGGAACAAGGTGAAGCGTGAGATCACATAGTAAGTATCTTACTGGAGGATCAAGTGTGAGGCACAACCACCTCAATTTTCAGTCGTAAGCCCAGCTGACAGCATTGGTAGTGGAGAGAGGGATCATAACAGCATCCATCCCGGCTCTGCCTGAGGCCTTCCTCCTCCCCTCACCTGCAGCCGTTCTCCCATTGCAGCCAGTTGCCTTTCTGGACTGCGTATCTGATCGGGTCACCCACTGCTGAAGCTATTTCAGTTTCTCCCCATCATTCCTAGGATACAGGCAGAAATCCTTCCCCTGGCTTCTACAGCCCTGCCCGCTCCAGGGCCTCTCCCTCCAGCCCCATCTTTCTAGCACACTCGCTGCTCTCCAGCCTCCAGGGGCTCAGGCCTACTTTGAGTTCTCCCCGTCCTTGCCAGGCCAGGCTTCCTTGGCAGAGCCTTGGCATGGGTGGGTCCCACTTTCTGGTTTTGGCTCCCTCTCTTTTCTCATAGTCTTTTCCTCCTCCTGATGAGCTTAGCCTAAGGTTAAATCTACTTTCCCCTGGTCAAATCCCCCTCCAGTGGAGTCAGACTTTGGTGAGGGTTGCGTTCTAAGGCCAGCATGTGGCTAAAATGATCGTTGAGACATTACTTTAGAAGAGACCACACTGGAAACCCATATACAGTTTCTTATTAACGCAGTGTACCACTGTGTAGCCCAGTTTCCCCCCTGTGTTGGAAGTTACTGCTATTTCCTTAACTGCAGCTGGACAAGTGAATTAGTGGGCTCGTGTTACAGGATCATGTCGTATGCAAATTAAGTCCCCCTGATTTCCAGAAGGCCCTGCAGCTCCGTGAGATACGGGTTTACACATTGTGCCTCTCACTGAGGGAGATTGGGGCAGAATCCCCTTCAGTATTGTAAGTTGTTCTTTGGGTTTTGGCTGAGTGTGAACAGTCGTACTCTGTACCATTTGCCTCTCATTTTGTAGGACTTGCCACAGTTATAACTTAAACGGGCTTTTGTGGATGTCACTCTCACCCAACACAAGCTCCATAAGCAGGGACTGTGTGTGTGTGTGTGTGTATGTGTGTGTGATTTGCATCCTCAATGTCTGGCACATAGTAGACACTCACGAAATGCTTATTGAAAAACTGCACTCCCGCTTGTGCTCCGGAACACTAGGCTTCTGTGGAGATGCTTCAGGGTTCTGCAGACATATGACATTTAAATCATGTTTTAAACTAATTAAACATAGGCACATTCAAATGTGCTTTATACTACATATCAACAGATTGGAGACTACTAGTTCTGTCAGGTTAACTTGTTCTTGTGCAGATCTTAAAATAAAGCAAGGAGTTGAAAGATTCTTACTGTTTGCAACTGCTTATTTTCATTCACCTGTAACAACAGGAAAACCCTCAGAAACAAATGCAAAGGCAATGGAGATTGACGTAGCCTAGTGGGTTAAGCGCCTGGGCTGGAGAGCCAGTCTGCCACATTCATCTCTTACTCACAGCTTTTACTAGGTGTGGAACCTCTCTGAGTCAGTATCTTCATCTGTAACGCAGAAGTAATAGACTTGTGAGGACTAGACGCAGTGTCGCAGAGTAAGTTGTATACAGGGCTCAATCAGTGTTAGCTGTTGTTATTGTTGTTGTTGTTTTATCCTTTACCCCAAATGTTGGGCTTTTAAAGAGTCTTATTTTTTTTCATTGATTGGATTTATAGGCTGCTAAGTCCCACAAAAATGCCCTTTGCTTTAAAAAAAAAAAAGGTGGGAGGTGGTTTGAAACCATTGGTTTAGACCAAGAGAGGCTAGTACTTTAGCACAGTCCCACATAGTCATCACTGGGAAACCTTCTAATTGAATTTGATCTTTAGGACTAGCATCCTTTGGCTTCCTATTGTAGGCCTGCAAAATCCTGGGATTTGTTCTGCCCGTAGTTCTTACCAAAGTTTGATGTAAGAAATGGCTATAAAATGAACCTGTGTGTAAAACTGCCGGTAAAGACTTCCTCATGTATTCATTCACAGAAACTTCCCGTACTCCTGTAAGGAGCTTGACATTGTGATGAAACACTTTCCCTCATCATCTGAGTGAATCTTCTCAACAACCCTACGAGGTAGGTACTGTTGTCGCCATTGTTCCCATGAGGCTTCAGGATGTTGACTAGCTCACTCATGGGGCTGTGCTCCTGGCATTTGGTACCAGGAACAAGTTCTCCTTTCTGACAGTGTGCTTTTATTCACACAGAAACAAGAGAGTTTTCATTTTTGCCTTGGCTGCTTAGAGCTTCAGACACTGTGCTACCTTTAGTTTTAGCCCAATTTTTCCCGTGTCATATTGGTGCCCCTCCCTTGCATGGCCCCTCTGTTTTCCTTGTTCATGTTATCTTTATTTTATTCTCTGGAGTATGACTTATTCTAAGCCACTCCAAATTTGGACAAGTTGTGAAGAATGAATGAAATATTATACATTTCATCTTAATTAGCTGTCTCTGAGTGCGAAACTTAGAAAAGAAGGGTGGGCAGATGAAAAAATTTTTGAAAAAACAATGATTGAAGTGGAATATTTGATCGAAGGGTCTTTTTTAGGCTGAGAAAAATGGGGAGCTTTCAGGTGTGGGTTTCCTTTTAAGTTAAGAATCTGGCTGCCAGTAGCAGTCAGATACTGTACTTCTTTCACATTTTACTTCTTGCTTTTACTCTTAATTATGAAGACAAATGTAAAGGTGAGCTATTTTTTTTTTCTTTGCAGATAATGATGCTTGAATTGAACAATTAAGGTAAGATTTATGACCTATGCAATATGCTTTTCTTATTCAGATTTCTTTGCTGAATTTAGCAGAATCACTAAAGCAATGTTTTAAACCTTGGTGAAAGTTATTGCCTTTGGACCATGATTCCAAACTGTGGAGTATAAGAGATTCCACATTACATTTTTAGGTAAATTTTGAAAATAATATAGTAGGATACCTTTATTCATTTAACTTATACTGAAGAAATTTCAAAGGATGCTACTGTTTTTAGAGAAGAGAAAAGGAACATTTTTAATGTCCATAAGCTGATTGAGGTTACGTTGAATGAAGCTGGCTTTTGTAAGATGTCAATAGGAAATAAGATGGATGATATAAATAATAATTTATATCACCATGTATGTTTATATACAATCCTACAATTAGAGAGATGTTCATGTGTATATTAGTTATTAAGCAAATGCCAATATATTCCCAAGTAGGAGTATCTAGGAGGCCCCAAACTGTAGATGGGAAATATGAAAAATTATACCCTGTTTCCTGGTGTGTGGGTCTAGCATACCCCAAATTTGCTTGGTCAGAATAATGACACAAACTAGGACATCCCACACTATTGTGAAAAAAGAAAAGAACTGTAAAAGTGACCTGATACAATTATAAATTACAAATCTCAAGGAGTTTATAAAACTTAATTTGGTAGATATGTGTAACCAGTAGTCTGGTATTTGGTAGGGGTTGTTTGATTATGTGATCTAGCTTATAATTTGATTTTAAGATTCTGAAAATTTAGTGCTATATAATAAAACTTTTGTGTCTGGTAAGGTGGTGAGATCTGTAGAGACTTAACAAAATACTGGAATAAATGATAGACTATGTCTGCTACACTCTGATAACACAACATGGAAATTCTGTTAAAGGAACATTGAGGGGGCTTGCTAGGCAGCGAAGGCTTCCCAGTGGAAGTGACAACCATGCTGAACAGTTCTGAAGGCACAGTGTTCGTAGGGGGGTCATGAGCAGAGGGAACAGTGTATGCCAGGGCGAAGGCAAGATTGCGCAGTGCACTGAGTGAGTGGAATTAAATGTTCCACGTGACAGTGCTTTTCACAATGTCTGAAGCCGAGAATGTTGGTGGGGGAGGTGGCCAGAGGGAGGCCGGCCAGGTGAGCAGGGGCCAGGTATCTTGTCTTAGGAGTTGGCCTTAGTCTTGGAAACGACCCACTGAAGGATTCTGAGAGGACATTAAATAGATGCTCCCCCTATGTCAAAATAGTTGGTTTGCTTTTTTTGTTTTGTTTTGTCAGTCTTTTTAGGTTGAAGTTGTTTATGCAAGATCCCAAGAATTAAAGCAACCGATTTAGCGCATTGTTACCTAAGTCATGAAAGTAAGGGGCTTGAGGGTGTTTGGGTCTCCTCTCTAACATTAATTTAGTCTGGGCATTGAGCCATATTGGACATTTCCATCATTGTATAAAATTCTGTTGGACAGTGCTGCTCTTAAGATTATCTTCTTATAAATTTTAATATACTTAAAAGCCATTTAATACCAAAATGTTTACCAATTGATATAGTTTGATTCAAAATAACTGGGGGGAAGGGAGAGTGAGGGGTTATGAGGAAACAGGATTTGCCGTAAGTTGATAATGGGTAGAGCCTGGTTTAGGGTTCTTGGAAGTTGATTATATTATTCTCATTCAGAAATTTTGTGTATGTTTGAAATTTTCCATAATAAAAATTAAAACAAGGCCAGTTGAGGTAGCTCATGCCTATAATCCCAGTACTTTGGGAGGCTGAGGTGAGAGGATCGCTTGAAGCCAGGAGTTTGAGACCAGCTTGGGCAACATAGAGAGGCCTCCATCTCTCTGAAATTTTTTTTTTTCTCTTTTATCAAGCAAGGAGTTCTTCGTTGGACAACAAAAAAATTTAAAAATTAGCCAGGTGTGGTGGCGTCTGCCTGTAGTCCCAGCTACTTGGGACACTGAAGCAGGAGGATTGCTTGAGCCCAGTTCAAGGCTGCAGTGAGCTGTGATTGTGCCACTGCACTCCAGCCTGGGTGACAGAGTGAGACCCTGTCTCTTAAAAAAAAAAATTAGAAGCTCTTACCCCACATAGGCTGACTCTTGTAGTGTTGGAAAACTTTTAATCCTGCCCCAAGACTTCTCCTAAAGAGCATGTATAGTACCACTTTCTTGTTTAAGGTTTATTTCATTCTGTCTCAAAACATACAAGTAACAGCACAGGCTCATATTTGCTAAAGAGTTGGAGCTGCCCAAATGAGTCTTGTGGGTAGAATGTACTAGATTATGATTTTAAAGTAAAAATTCCATTGCTGGTGACGTTAATTTTTGAAAAGTCAAAATAGTGTTCCTAATGACAAGAATAAAGTCCATTTATACAGTGGTTGGTTTATTTTATTTCACAGCCAGATCATTCAGCTTCTGTCTTTGGCTTTCTTGGCTAACAGCACCTGTGTCTGAAGATAGAACATCCTCGGCACGAGGGATGCCATCAGTGAACACCATCACTGTGCACTGAAGGGCTGTTTGAAGTTGTTAAAGAAAGTTGCGGACTTGGGTCTCTAACTGCATCTTTAACAAATGGTGGTGGGGCTTGTTGTGAGCAGAGAGGGGCTGATCTGGAGTGATGGTTCCTAGTGAGGTCTTTGGGGTCAGACTTAGGCTCGAGTGTCAGCCTGGCAGTCTGCTGTGGCCTGAGAAAGAGGAAGAGGGAGCCCTCAGCAGCTGTTTTAGGGAATAATGGTAGGGTAGTGGCTGGCACACTGGTTAAGTGCTCAGTAAATGATTTTTTTTTTTTTCCAGACAGAGTCTCACTCTCTTGCCTGGGGCGAGTGCCGTGGGGTCAGCCTAGCTCACAGCAACCTCAAACTCCTGGGCTCAAGCAATCCTACTGCCTCAGCCTCCCTAGTAGCTGGGACTACAGGCATGCGCCACCATGCCCGGCTAATTTTTTCTATATATATTTTTAGCTGTCCAATTAATTTCTATTTTTGGTAGAGACGGGGTCTCGCTCTTGCTCAGGCTGGTTTCGAACTCCTGAGCTCAAACAATCCCGCCCGCCTCGGCCTCCCGGAGTGCTAGGATTTACAGGCGTGAGCCACCGCGCCCGACCCAGTAAATGACAATTCTTGTTATTAGGTATTCCTTTTGCAAAAAGGAATTGGGGCTATATGTTTTATTTCATTTAAATGTTGATATTCCTAGAATCGTAGCAGAACGCACAGGTATAAAAGAATGTAATGGTACCTTTTTATTTTACAGGGTTCTGAAGTCAAAGCTCTTTGAGATTAACAATGGCAGGAAAATCATCACTTTTTAAAGTAATTCTCCTTGGAGATGGTGGAGTTGGGAAGAGTTCTCTTATGAACAGATATGTAACTAATAAGTTTGATACCCAGCTCTTCCATACAATAGGTGTGGAATTTTTAAACAAAGATTTGGAGGTGGATGGACATTTCGTTACCATGCAGATTTGGGACACAGCGGGTCAAGAGCGATTCCGAAGCCTGAGGACCCCATTTTACAGAGGTTCTGACTGTTGCCTGCTTACTTTTAGTGTCGATGATTCCCAAAGCTTCCAGAATTTGAGTAACTGGAAGAAAGAATTCATATATTATGCAGATGTGAAAGAGCCCGAAAGCTTTCCTTTTGTGATTTTGGGTAACAAGATTGACATAAGTGAACGGCAGGTGTCTGCAGAAGAAGCCCAGGCCTGGTGCAGGGACAACGGCGACTATCCTTATTTTGAAACAAGTGCAAAAGATGCCACAAATGTCGCGGCAGCCTTTGAGGAAGCGGTTCGGAGAGTTCTTGCCACCGAAGATAGGTCAGATCACTTGATTCAGACAGACACCATCAATCTTCACCGAAAGCCCAAGCCTAGCTCATCTTGTTGTTGATTATTAAAGATAATGTCGAGGCATTCTAACCAACTCACACGTATACACAACATAAACATGGGGGAGGAGAGAGAATTAGCATTTGCAGCAGTGTATCATCTAATAAAGTTAAACTAATGTATATTGCTGCTTCATTAGTTGGGAGAAGGGACACATCCACTCATGGAGGAATCTATTTACTCAATAATGGCACCTTACATTTATAAATCGTAATGGTTGTCTAATAATGTTTCTTTAATTTAAATATGTAAGTTACGGAGCTAATAAATGAGATGACCAAGACTTTAATTATAATTAAAACAAAAAACTTGACTATTCTAGAAGTTATACTTGGATTTTTTCCTGGGAAATTGGAGAACTGCTTTTTATGTGTGTATATTTTTATGTGATTAGCATTGTATTCTTGGTTCAGGGAAAAACTTTCCTAAAGCAATAATGTTAGATATTAAAGATTAAAATCTAATGCATTTGCAATGCATTGTTACTGGATTACTTCATTCTCTTTAAAATGATTTAACTATTCATACTTTCATTCCACATATCATTAGAATTGACCTCACTAGTCATTATTTGTCATTTGTGTGCCACACATGCATCCCCTACTCCCCCCCAAGACAAAAGCTAACTTTATCACTCTTGGAGGAAATACTAAGAATGATTGTATTTTGTGAGGGTAAATGAGGACACCTTTATTTGGTCATGTATTTATTTAGTGTCTTTATCACTGATCGTTGTTTAGTGATTTGCTCTCAAGGGGATTTTTTTGTTCTAAAAAGAGGACTTGCTGCAATGACCAGACTTGATAAGGCAAATTGTGCTCTTTCGTGGGTCAGATTCATAATGCTGTGCCACTGATGGTGCTCCGATCATATGGAGGCAAACCAAAATCTAGACTGCAGTTGGTGTGGACAAGACCTTCAACTGTGGAGCAATAGGGTTATCAGGCGACATGCTGGGTGAGGGGAGGAAAAGGTCTGATTTCCTAACACAAGGGACAATTTTGCCATATGGGAAAATTTTATGGAAAAATAGAAGATGGATGAGGAACAAAGCAGGTGGTGACTGTGGCAGCAGTGATGAGAAACAGCTGCTGAGCCTCCCGGGAAGAAAGCAGAAGAGAAGCAGCAGCACGGATCATGCTCCACTGTCCCAGGAGGAGGGAGGGCCCCTGGTGGTACAGGACTTGCCCACCACGCAGCGTGTGTCTGACTGCTGTCCTAATGGTCATACCTCTAGCTAGGTTCAAGCCTATCCATGAACAGAAGGCCTTTTGAGATAGAGTTCAATAGAGTTTTAAGAAAAAGGCACACTACTGAACTCGGAGGACAGAAAAACGTGCATTTGACATCTGATCAGCAGTTACAATGTGCTGTGTGGTAGCTAGAAAATTACAATTCCATTAATGGACTACTTAATATTTTTGTCACTTTCTTCACCCTCGTGAAGTTCCCTAGTTGAAGTTAAAACATCCAAAATGTTCCTTGTCTTAAAACGTTTCTACATTTCTATACAAACTTAAGGTTTCCCTTTAATATTATGACATGATGCAAGTTCTCTCACAATGTCAGTGTCTTGTAGGGCATTAAAATGTTAAACAGAAAAACGGACCAGTGTGGGTACCAGTGAAAGGTGGAGTCTGGACAGTCAGTTGTCTCTGGGACTCTGGACTGTCAACCAGGAAGTATGTAAGTGACCAAAAAGTTAAAGAACACAGGTGTAGCATGAGCAGAGATTGAGTATCTATGTACATGGGAAACACACCTAATGAAGCATCCTCAGAAATTTCCAGCTATAGAAAGAGGACAAAACTAGATTTGTATATTTTATCTGGATTACTTTTGGAGCACTAACATAGATAACCAACTTAGTGCTGACATACGTGTGCTCAGTGGAACCTGATTTTCTTAAGACTGATTTCACCCCATTGCTCTTGTGTTCCAGAACCTTTAAGGGACATCACCTGCCAGATCCAAGCTTTACCAGCTTAGCTTTCCTAATGATCAGCCCCTAGCTTTCTGCTGATACCAGTCCTGGTTCCGTCCTATCAACTGCCTGTCCTACCTACCCAAGTGCCCCAGTGCTCTTTTCCACACCTTCATACCTGCGATGCTTTTCTGTGCGGCCCACCTCGGGGGTCCTACTCATGGCTCTACTTCCCTTGGAGCTCCTTCAAAGACGCAGTCAAATGTGAAATTTGCCATTTTCCTTTGGTAATATACTCACACGGGGTGCGTTACCAGTTCCCATCTCACCCTCACAATCCTGGAGAAAAGGATGGCTATTAGGGTACCAGTGTTGTACAGCTGAGCCAGGGCCTGAACTCAAGTCTTCCCACTGCCACAACTTCTTGCTGTTCCCCATGCTGTAGTTCCTGGCTGGCTTGCATTATAGCCTTCTGGATATATGCTCACTGAGGGCAGGGCAAATGATATACAATGAATATGTGTTTGGGTATCTCCTATTAGCATGGCTGAAATTACTCCCAGACTTCTAAATGAATATGTACTTTTTTCTGCTCCCAAACCTCTGGCACCTAGTTGTAGTCCATGTGAGGTCTGTATAATGGGTTAAGATATATTAGTTTGCAAGCTCTCGATAAGGGAAACAGGCCTAAAACAGTGGTGGTAGTGGGCAGCACTTTAAATTTTTTTTTTTTTTTTTTGAGACAGCTCACTCTCTTGCCTGGGGCAAGTGCCGTGGCATCAGCCTAGCTCACAGCAACCTCAAACTCCTGGGCTCGAGCAGTCCTACTGCCTCAGCCTCCCGAGTAGCTGGGACTACAGGCATGCGCCACCATGCCCGGCTATTTTTTTTCTATATATATATTTTTAGCTGTCCAATTAATTTCTTTCTATTTTTGGTAGAGACGGGGTCTCGCTCTTGCTCAGGCTGGTCTCGAACTCCTGAGTTCAGGACTATCCGCCCACCTCAGCCTCCCAGAGTGCTAGGATTACAGGTGTGAGCCACCGC
>RJWJ010012850.1:0-29796 GCA_004363605.1 Indri indri
AGGGGGAGGGGCGAGGGGGAGGAGGGGACGGATATATGCATACACAAAGGGTGCAATGCGCACCCTCCGAGAGATGGACATGCTTGGGACTGGGACTTGGGGGGAAGGGGGGGCAAGGGCATCATACGTAACCTAAACACCTGTACCCCTATAAACAACAAACAATAAAAAATAAATAAATAAATAAATAAATAAAAAAAGAATCCTCCTCTGTACAAATTGGAAGACAAACACAAACTAGTTATTAAAGTAATATCCTTTGTAGAAAATTCAGAAGCATAACATGCACACCAGAAGGGTATAGGTATAGAGACAGTGAGTTGGGAAACGTCCTGCTTGTGTTCACGTTGCGACCGCCTCTCTCCCTTGGTCGAATTGTTTAACTTACCTGAGCCTCAGTTTCCACATGTGTAAAGTCAGACAGCATTTATGATAAACTAGCATGCAGGGTCAGGCAGATACTGTTTATTACTGCTGTTGCTGTTATTAGTGTTAATACTATTTTTATTACCAGTAATTTCTCTTCCATGAAATTGTCATTTTGATAATTATTTATTTTGGAAAGCAAAAAGATAGAGACAAAGAAACAAATACACAATTCTCTTAAATCAACACATATTTTGGAGCAAAAGTATCAAATATCAATTTTCATAACATTTTGAATCATAAAGATATTTGTCTGGTTTTCTCTTGGTTTCTGGGATTTTGTTATGTTGATAATATGTAAAGAAAAAATTAAAAAAACTTGAAAAAGGATAAGAAAATGTGTGTGTGTACATATATACATGGGGAGGGGGAGGGAGTGGTTAAAATTAAATTTTTGAAAAAGTGAAATAGGTGAGAACAAAATAAGAAAAAGGATTCTGTGGAATAAATAGAATGAACGAAACTTTGAAAAGGTGGTGAAGAGGCATGATTAGATATTTTCTTGGCCGGGCGCAGTGGCTCACGCCTGTAATCCTAGCACTCTGGGAGGCCGAGGCTGGCGGATCGTTCTGAGCTCAGGAGTTCGAGACCAGCCTGAGCAAGAGTGAGACCCCCGTCTCTACCAAAAATAGAAAGAAATTAATTGGACAGCTAAAAATATATATAGAAAAAATTAGCCGGGCATGGTGGCGCATGCCTGTAGTCCCAGCTACTCGGGAGGCTGAGGCAGGAGGATCGCTTGAGCCCAGGAGTTTGAGGTTGCTGTGAGCTAGGCTGACGCCACGGCACTCGCCTCAGGCAAGAGAGTGAGACTCTGTCTAAAAAAAAAAAAAGATATTTTCTTATGCATCAAGCAATGTAACTCCCTTCAAGGTCCTACACGAAAGATTATAATTGATTCTTTATAGTTCTTATGGATCTCAAACATTTGATTTCATTTTCTGTGTTTTGGTTTATTACTTTGTTCAATCTGACACTGCTGAAACTAGAGCCTTGACTTAGTTGCAATATAATGTTTATATAATGTTCATGGATAGAACAGTAATTTTAAAGAATAAAAATATTTTAGAAACTTTAGATCAGTTATGTTGAATAATGTTCCACAAAGACACAAAGGAAATAGTGTTTTAAATAAAAGTGAACTGTAGATAGGAAAGCTCTGGAAATATAAACATACCAAAACTGATAAATGAAGCTAATGTTGAAAGTGTGCTGTGATATAGGGGATAATTGATGGATGATAAATTCATTTTTAAAAAGAATGAATAACCAAAAAATCAATCCAAGAAAATATATCAATGAATGTTAGACAAATAGAATTTAGATTTCTAAAATACTTAAATCCTACGGAGGTCAGAAATCACAAAATTAAAGCTCAAATGCCAAACTGAAGAAAACATTTAAACATACAATGTGCATTTTTCCTACTGTTCAACTGGCTGCACTTCTTATTTTATATTTAGAAAAATCAGTACTAATGAAAAGTGAATATAATATTATCAAATTATCTTACTTCACCTTTAAATAGCTAATTGAGAAGTATCTGGCAAAAATAACTATCACTTCACTGAACTTAATGTCCATCGTTAGAGTACTTATTTTCCCCATAATACAGCATATGCTTGATGTTCGAGTTTTAGCTAATTTAAAGAGATACAAAGATCCTGAGGAAGCAGATTTATTTTTTGACATAAATAAATGAATAGTTGGGAAAGAATCCTTAACAGACATCTGAGATCTACACTGTCAAAAGACATACCATTCGTTTTTCCCTTAATTATGGCGATTCAGAAAATATTCCAAAAACATTTTTCAGTCATTTATTAATGTATTCACAAGTAGTGTGCAGATATTTATAAATAAAAAGTAAAAAAGATTTATTAGGGAAAACTGGGAAGAGCAAACTGAGAACATGTTTCATTGTGGAAAGAGGTGTGATATGAGAGGTGGAACCCTTCCTCCCTTTCTTCCTCCCTTCTTTTCTTCTCTCTCTCCTCCTCCACCCCTCTCTGGGTGCCTGCAAGAAATGGATGCCAGGACCACCCACTAGAGTGTGATGCAGACAATTAAGTCAGGGAGAACAAATGCCTTTTAAATGGCACCCAAAGGGCCCAAAGATTTAATGAACCTGATATTCTCCATGAACCAGATTCATTTTAAGGACACCCTTTCACAGACGAAGCATGCAGCTAATTATATTTGCACATTTGGCTAGCTGCTTAGCCATGCGAAATGAGCGATATTATGGGCCATGAGTCACCAACCACCTTGCCATATGGACATAATTTTCTGAGCATCGTATATCTTTTCAAGACTTTATGACAGTATTTTATTGTAGAATAAAATAAAGATTGCTTTGTGTAAAGTTATTTCTCTCTCTTCAATATGCCTGAAGTAACTTTTAATTTTTTTAAAAAAATATCCTTTTTAATGAAGTTCTTCCATTCTTAAAACGGAGTCAAGCAGCTCGATTACTCTACTTTTTGTTATGGCAACCTCCAGCAGAAGCTTCGTAAAGAGTGGAGGATCCAGGGATCATCGTGGGAGGGAAATCAGTAGAGACAAGATGATTCGTATATTAATCCCCAAAGTATAATGCAGGTATGAGGTATCTTTTATAACCATTCTGTGTCGCATTCTACTTGATAGGAAAAAATAATCTAAGCAGATTAACGATCTTCTCTGTGCATTCATATTATGTGTTGAAATAGGCAGAGAACAACTCTTTATGCCTGGTGCTTTTATAGGCAAAAAATAATATTCACTTTATTTAACGTGTTATACTTCCTATGAACCGGTACTATGACTGTTAACCAGCAAAAAATGTAAGGCATTAATTTTCTCAAATAATTAGGTATACTAATGAAGAATGAAGGTTAAAATCCGAGTCTAAATGAACAGTGTCTTGGAATAGTATAAGGAACAAGTCACACTGCTGTTTATTATTATGAGAAAATAGGGCAGGCATGCTGGCTCACACCTGTTATCCTAGCACCCCAGGAGGCAGAAGCGGGAGGATTGCTTGACCTCAGGAGTTGGAGACCAGCCTGAGCAAGAGGGAGACCCCATCTCTACTAAAAAATAGAAAGAAATTAGCTGGACGACTAAAAATATATATAGAAAAAATTAGCCAGGCATGGTGGCACATGCTTGTAGTCCCAGCTGCTCGGGAGGCTGAGGCAGGAGGATCGCTTGAGCCCACCAGTTTGAGGTTGCTGTGAGCTAGGCTGACGCCACGGCACTATAGCCTGGGCAACAGAGTGAGACTCTGTCTCAAAAAAAAAAGAAAGAAAGAAAGAAAGTAATGTGCAACAGCCAGAATTATTTTAACATGCTTAAGGATTGATTTTTAATTTTCCGTAGATATTTACATTTCCATAAGATCTTTAAGACATGCATGCTAAAGATGATAAAACTTTTCCAAATCAGTGGCTCTCTTATTAATTTTTTGTTTAATAATTTATATTATTCAGTAATTTAATGCCTAATTTTATTCTGAAAAAATAAAAATTGGTTACATTTAGAAAACATCTCATTTTTTACATGTGTGAATGTGCACACATGTGTGTCTATAGTTACACATATATGTGCCACTTAGTACTTTTGTGGCTTGAACAGACAACTCAAATTGTTGGAAGTATATGAGGAAATGTATTGACTTATTTAAATGAAGAAAATCGGAGGAGATTTTGTCTTAGACGTGATTTAATTCTGAGGCTCAGGCAATGTTATCTGGCCTGGCTTTCTTTGCAGCTCTAGGATCTCTTTTCTTTTGCCTTCAATCTTAGGCTCCCCCTAACTCCAGTTTTACATCACACTTATTTTGATGGTTCCTGGGAGAAAACAGAAAATATATCTATGTGTCTCCTGGACAATTGCAGAGTTTAGTGATTAACACCAAAGTCAGGGGTGAAGTCAATCACTCCCAAGTATATAATAGAAAGTGAGACAGAAGTGAGAGGGGTCTGTCCTGTAGAAGAAGATTGATACACTGTTTCCAAAAATACATGATAGCACATTGAGGAGAAAAATAATATTTCCACTCTTCATCATGACAAAATACAAATAATATACAGCATACATCTCCGGCTAGGCCCTGTTCTCACTAGGCATTTGACCAAATCATTCGACGGGTTGTGTACTTTGGGATTTGTTCTTTCTATGTCCTCTGCTTTGATATCTTGTTCTCTGCTGTCTGCCTGTCCTTTCTTACCATACTATGCTGGTTGATGTCTGATGCTATTTAATATTTTATCATTCCTTCAATCATTGATTAATTGATTAGGAATTACCCCTAAGTACCATCAGTGCTCTATTTGCAATTGTTTAACATTTAGAAGACAAATGTATGTAATTCTAAAATATTATGTGTTTTCTGTTTTGAACAGAATGCCTGCTATTCTGATTGGGGTTCCATCTTCCTTTCAGCATACCTAATGTGAGCTTTATTTTTTTGTGTGTTTGGGTTTTCGTTACCGTTTTTTCTTTTCCAGTAACCCTGACTTAGGGATAAGGGGAAATAACAGTGGCTGTGTGAATACTCACAAATTCACCTCATTACATTGAGAAGATAGGAGGCAGTGAGGCAGGCAGACAGGAAAGAAGGAAGAAAGAAAGGAAAGACAAACTAATAAGCAAAATAAACCGATTACTCCTCAACTACCTAGAATATGTGGTAAGAAACTTTTGTCTTTAGAGTCCCTAATGACACCAAAAAATAATAATCTTTCATATATGAACAACTTATTGGCTACAAAAAGTTGTCACAAATTTTTCTTTTTTGATTTTTTAATTTTAAAACATGGAGTTACTTGGTGCAAAAATAAAATAACTTGGCTATTTTTATGTAAAATAAACAAGAATGTGAAAAACCAAACTAATAAAAAGTTAGGTAATCATGATTTCCCATCTCTATTTCAGAATTAGAAATGTTGATATTTACAAAAGGTTTGTATTATATTTACTCTTAAATAAGAATTATTCTAAATGAAGTGTTATTCAAAGAATGAAAACATCCTCATGACTGTGGGTTAATTATCTATACGTGAAATATATTTTGGGGCTGTGACCACTGTCACACAACTTATGTAAAGAAAAAGGCATTTATTCTTTGTGTAAAAGCTGGGATAGCAAAATAAATAACCATGTTGAAGAAGACAAGCCTAAATCTGGTTTTCTCACTTTTGATAAATCCGCTGTGTTCAAAGATTTATTCTGGAAGTTTGGAACTATTCAAGTGGATAATTGTTTGGGGGACTCAAATGGCAGATAGAATTGGTGGTAATTAAAGGGCTTGCCTGGGGCCCTTCCAGGGCTCTCTGAAAGAGAACAGCTCCAGTCCCAACCCAGAGCTAGTGCCAATGTTTTCTAGTATCTTCTTCTAAAATGTAGAAAATGAGCTATGATTTATCTTCCTTTATAAAAATGAATCACGACTTACAGATGTTAAATATATCTGTATCTATATCTGTATCTGTATATATCATGCCCTCCCCTTCATTCCTAGGTACAACATAAAGTGAACTATTTCCAGAAAAAAATAAAATAAAATAAAATATTTATAGTGGATCACCTGAAAATAAGGAGCATTAAAACTTGCTTGTTCTTTAAAGAAGCTTTGCATTTTTATCTAATTTTAGTAAGTTAGAGCTTAGTCATAACATTTGACTATATTGAATCATTTTACTTTAGATAACAAAATAGATTTCTATTAAAAAACAATATAATGTACTATTTTGGGAAGATTAAAAAGGCTGATAAAGTGGTACACATACATTGCATACTTGTGGTTAACTGATAGATAATATAAATTTTCTATCAAATAATACTTACTAGTAATGAACTCTACCCGACATAAACTTGAAATTATTAGTCATAGTAAAAGAAATGTTTATAGCTAAGCCATTTAGCCTGTACCTAGAAGAGTTGGCCAGTAGTGACTGATGTCTGGTTTCCTGAAGCTGCTCTGTCCAGGCTATTTAAAATTTGCCTCAGTTATATGAATTACTCAATACGGTTCAGTACACTTATTTGTTCTTTAAATTATCCAGTTTTCATTCCGGCTGCCAAAGAATCCTAACTGATACACATATTAAAAATCTCTTATCTGAAATGCTTGGGAAGAGAAATGCTTTGGATTTCAAAGTTTTTGAATTTTTGAATGTTTGCACATACATAATGAAATATCTTGGGAATGAGACCAAAGTCTAAACATGAAATTTATATGTGTTTCATATACACCATATACATACAGCCTGAAGACAATTTTATACAATACGTTTAATAACTTTGTGCATAAAACAAAGTTTTAACTGTGTTTTGACTGTGATGCATCAAATGAGGACAGGTGTGGAATTTTCCACGTTTCATGGCACATTGGTGTTCAAAAGTTTTGGATTTTGGACTTATTGGATTTCACATTTTCAGATTAGGGATGTTCAACTTGTACTTCTTCCTTTATGGTTTGTAAATCTTAGGACTATACTTTTTTCTGAAATGTCCACTTTTACCCTGCACAGTTTGGTTATTCCCTTTGGATCAACTCTACCATATATTTACATATTTTATTGAAAAAACGGCTCAGTGGTTAAGATTTTTGCACACATATTAATTATTGATTAATATTGAAATCATATTTTTGTCTACTTATTAGGAAATTATAAGTCAAGCAATATTGCTACAAATATCACAATTTACTGCAAATATCACTAATGCATTGGACTAACCAAAACTGTACAACAAATTATACTAATGACACTGAAACAAAACTAAGACTAATTAATAAATATAAAGGAAGAATGTCCACAACTGAAAACCATAACCATGTTAAAGCCATAATGTCATGATAATCCAATACAAATCACTCTTTCTAATAAAGGCCACCACAACTGTGATTTGTCATTGCATAGTAAAAGATTTTCAACTTAGCCAGCCATTTCTAGGCATGTACACTATTTATTAGAATACTGACTAGACATTGCCAGAAAATTATATGGATATCTTAACATTATTTTATGAATGTCAAAATCTTGTCCCTTAGTCATCCACAAACATAAAAATTAATGAGATTGTATTTCATTTTCCATTAGGAACAGAACAGAGGAATATTCTGACAATTTTTTCCATTAAGAAGATTCCACATGGAAACTGTTGACAATAGTTAAAATAGTACTGCCTTACTTACTCATATGCTCATTTTCTACTGGAAATATGTTGCCTGAACGGGACCTTATTGTGTTTAGTAAGTCAATTTAACATACACTGGAAGACTTTTAAGTCAGGTTAGCCTATGTGTTTACCAAACTGGGTTATTCACAGAAATTAAAACAAAGCAAAACAAAAATTGTCTATTCAGAGGAACCATTAGTAGCTTCAGTGAAAAAAAAAGTCATAACCTTAAACATAATAATATACTTATTTACAACATATTGTATATAAAGGAAAAATCTATATGCATTTCCAGTTGATTCCACCTAAATGCTATTAATGTGTGACATCACAGATTTTTTTCCCAATTTTTCATATGAGCGAATTAAAAAGTTCGAAAAGGGAAAAGCTCAAGGTAACCCCACTAATATATAGTGAAGCAGGAATTTGAGTATGGAGTTTTCTAAAGTTTTCGTGTTTTCACACATTTCGTGTTTGAGATAGGAATCTTTGTAGAATAATATTAATACAAAGGGGTTGTAAAAGACACAAAGAAGTGAGGGACAACATTTAATAATAACAGCAAAATCAATAAGTTAAAACAGAAAATGACATTGAGATGAGGGAATATCAAAAAATACTCAGTTTATAATTTTTCCAAGGTCAAATGCCTCAATACTTTGTGTATTCTTTTCAAATTTGATTTTAATCAGCCTGTAGGATCAAAGGTTATTCAAAGAGATCATATGATTAACCAGCCCAGGCTTTGAGGAAAGGAAGTATTAAAAAAGCATTTTAATAGTAGGCTCGATAAAAGGAAGGTCATTAAAGTACATTTATATTTGAACATTTAAAAGCACTTCTTTGAAGTGCTTCCTGATGAGATTCCACTTAGTTAAATATTCTCCCAAAATGCTCATAGCATTACACCCAAATGGGGAGAGAGCGCGGGGAATGGTATGGAGTTCCTGAAAAGACAGAGAGCTCTACGCTTCTGTTAGGTTTAGAATCCTTTGTTTATATTTTAGGGTATATTAAACTGTATTTATGTCAGTTCTTTTCGTGAAAACAATGTTTTGTCTCCCCCTTGATCTTTATAGAATTGCATGTTCCTTTAATTAAGCTAATGCATCAGAAATGCATGTATTCACCAGTGCACGAATTACATGTTGATTGATTTGAATGAAAGATTTGAGTTTATTGATTAGGTCATAAAACAACCACTCAGCTAATTGAAATAAAACTTACCTTCTAATGAAGATTTCCTACTTAGAGGAGTTGTGCTTCACACAATAATGATGAGTGGACTTCCTGTTGAAAACAACCGCATTGATTTCATTTTAACATATCTATACATAAAATGTTTCTGTAATTATTTATGTAACTTCCCTTTTTCCAGTATTTTGCATTATGGTGTCAGTCAACCAAAGCCTTTTTGTGTAGTTAGTCCTGACATAGGCTTTATCAGTAATCTTGGCCCTTAGAAAGATTATGTCATCTTAAACTACACTATCAGTTCAGATCAGTAAGATGCAGCATTTACTCTTACTTTGTCCCGGAGATGAAGCAGAAAAAACATTATTGGTTAATCCTCCACAACAGCTTGACCACTTCTAAAGCCTAAATGGTAGAAAACTGTTCTGAGACTGAAGACTTGAGGAGAACCCTTTTCAGATTTCCACAGTTCTCACTCAGTGTAGTCCTCATCTTTCTGGTTCTCTGCCCTGGAAATTGTAGCCACTTTGTCATTCCCTTTCTTCCAAAGTCCTCTCCTCAACTCAGAAGGTACCATTATTTACCAGAGTTCCCACTTCCTCCACTGAAGCTTCAAACTCCACCAGGCAGTAGGCTTGGGCAGAGTTCAACTTGTTCATTTCATCAACTGCAGAAATCACTGTCCTATGTTGCTTTTTGTACAATGTCTGAAAACAATTGTCATGTTTTGCCTGGTCTTTTAGCTGTTTCAAGCTGGAGGATAAAATCTTATCTAAAAGTAGAACTCCATTTGCCAGCGTTTAACAAGAAAATTCAAATATTAAAATATATAGTATGGAGACATACATGTTAAGAAAGTAGCTACAACAGTATTCATATCAGACAAAAGAAACTGTAAAGAAAAAATGATAATTGATAAAAAGGGATACTGTATAATGATCAAATTAAAATATCAGAAGGATGTAAGAAATTAACTTTTCTTTTGGTAGATGGATATAATTATATACCTTCAAATACAAAAAGGAAAAAGAGCACGAGTAGTTTTATATACATACAGTCACTGTCAGAAATGTGAAAACTATTTCACTAACTGATAGGTGATGACCAGCAAAACTTTAGAAAGGCTGCAATTAAATGCCTTTATGTAATGGATATATTCAAAATCCCATACACACACAAAAATTATATTTGTTTCAAGCACACATAGATGTTTGCCAAAATCTGATTACAAAAGTCTTACTTACTTTATTTTATTTTTTTTATCATGAATTATTTTTTATTTAGGTTTTTTTTTTTTTTTTTGGCCAATAGCAACAGAATTACCTTTTGTCTCAGTGGAATATCTTCTTTCATCATCTTAATGAAACTTTCAGCCTAATGAAGGATATTTGTAGGAGCAGATGAAGTTCCTTGTTGTTAGTTTCTGGCACAGAAAGTCTCAGCAGCTCATTTAACGTTGCGTCAGCACCATTAATGATGTCCCAGGTATATGCGGCTCTGGCGTCCGTGCTGTGGATGCTCTCCTGCAACAGAGAGAGCCGGGGTCAGGCGAATCAGAAGCCTGGCGGGCTCAGCGGCCTCACTACTGCTAGAATCTTGCCAATAATTGGGTTTGCACAACATTAAAATATTAAATAAATGATGCTTTGGAATTTTGTATTCCAACTAATATCATGCATATATTATTTCTAGGTACCATGTATTTTTCCATAAAATTATTATGTATTAATCATTTTCTGGTGTTCATACTGAAAATATATTCCTCAATTAACAATGTTAAAATATATGAAAGTGCAATTTGATTCCAAAATGTAAACATTTGAAACATTATGTAAAATAAAGGAAATTGTTATAGATTTAGTACAAGGAAGGATACCTATCAGAAGACATATGTCACATAAGATATTAAGAATACATTTGATGCTATTTTGCAACATAACTCAAGACTGAGCAATTCCTGAAAGGAAATATTCTAAAAAAAAAAGCATGTATATATCACAAGAAGTTAACAAAAGTGTGTTTCAACAAAATTATTTGTTATAGTAATACCCTGAAATATCCTAAAGGTACATCAACATGTACATTTCCCCAAAGTCTTCATATATACATAAACATATTTGAATAATTCAAGAATATGAATATATGTGTGTATCTGAACATTCATACACACATATAAACATCAGTACATAACATAAAATTTATAATATGAATACATATATAAATATGTATTTATATAAATATATTCATAATATAACACAGTAAGTAAAATCTAAGAACAAACACTATGTACAAGATTGATAAAACTCAAAAACTATGCTGAATATAAAAAGAAATTTGCAGGAATCTATATTTATTTAATATTTCATCACAGGAAAAATATTTTCTACTTTTTGTATTACTTAAGAAGCCCCAAATTCCTTATAGCCCTTGCCTTTGGAGAAAGAAGGAGGAAAATAGGGAAAATTATATACAAATCTTCTTTATATGTAAGTTACTTTTTACTTAAAATGACAACAAAATAATATTTGGAGCAAACCTGGCAAAATGATAAGTTTTTATGGAGCTGTACTTTGGACGTATGATTATCTATTAAATCATTTTGTCTATTTTGTACATGCTCTTAATATTTCAAGGAAAATTAATTTAAAAGAAAAATTAAAACTTTATTCCCCAGATTAAAAGGAATTTACCATTTAATTCTAGGCAAGAATAATAGAAATGCTATTAACATGGATTTAGCCTCACAAAATTCCTGAGCTGAAATAATCTACAAAGTTTCCAGGGATGGGGAGGACATATGACTCACAAATGATTAAAAGTCACCTTGCTACTCTTCTTTTCTGCCATAGTAGATGCTGGAGAGGGCTGGGAGGATCTCGAAAGCAGAGCTTCCACGTCCTTTCCACAAATAAATGGAACATGAGAGCCTCCAAGCACATTAATATTTCATCCACCAGTCAGTTCATCCAAGTTCTGAATCTAGAGTTTTTATTGGAGTTTCATTACGTAGGAATGATTAATTAAATTATTGGAATGTGATTGAACTTAATCTCTAGTACACCTCCCCTCCCTGATGTTGGGTTGAAATGATCTACTTTAGAGAACTAACCCATTAATTATATGATTGGCCTATTTGTCCGGGACGGTCCCCTTCCTAGACTATCAATGATCCTACCATGAGTTGCCTTATTAGCACAAATTCAGGAGGACCATCACCATGAATAAATAATAAAGACACACTTTCAGAGAAAGATAGGTTTCTCCTAAAAAAGAGAGAAATCCCAACGGTTTAGAAGCTCCATCCCTGGAAACCAGAACAAAGACCGTGCAAATTCTATATTATACGTCAAGGCCTAATCCCTCCCCATTTCCTACACACTGCACATCTGGGTGCTTCCTCCTGTGGCAAAAGCAAGAGAATGGAACCATGCAAGACGCTGCTTGCATGCGGAAACCTTCAGCTCAGCCCCACTATGTACCCACAGTAAAAATCCAAAGCCAGTTACTTTTCTCTGCTTGCTCAACTCATATTTAGATCAGCTTGGGGAGCTTCCTTGTTCTACCCAGAATCTTGGTTATATGAATGACATATTTAAAGATATGGTTTTAGGTAATTCAAGAATTATAATTTGCAAAGATTGAAAAGTGGACATAAATATAGCCAAAGTAATTCATTAAAATAATTTCAAAACTAATAGAAAAGGTCTGAGAGATTCCAGGTAAAGTCAAAACTATAAGATAAATCAAAAGGACAAATGATTTAAAATGTCTTAAAAATCCCAATTATATTAAAACTAAAGAGATTAGATAAATTCAGGAGTTAGTTAATATTGTGTGAATTTTCTCTGTGGGTATTGCTAAGAGTTAGCTTGATAATATGGGTGACTTCTTGGAAATATTAGTAATTAAATTATTAAAGATGAAAAAAATGGAAGAAGATAGATCAAAGAAAGACATTTTAATCATGCTTGATATATCTTGTATTTTGCCATTCACATAAATTAGCTGGGCTTCAATTAGTCAAAATTATAAATAAATTAGAAGAGTAGCCTACTCCAGATAAACTTTCAAAAATATTGATAGCAATAGCATGTTTCTGAAATACAATTTCTATCATGTTGACATGGTTGCAGATTAAATGCAAATACTAAAACTCAAATAGTGTGCTGTTTGATTTGAGTTGTTTATATGTATGAAATAATTTTTCCATATAAAATGTTCATAGGATTTTTTAAAAAATGAACACAAATTAAAGCAAAAGATAATTCTTTACTTCCATTTCAATGTGACCTTTCCTAACTTCTCTAACTACTTTTGACTATAAGTAAACAATTGGCATTATTTTACTATTATGGTAGTTTTGCACAGTGTTCAAAATATAAATTCTAAAAGTTATGCCATTTAGTTCTAAAAGTTGTATCATCTTCAAAAATGCAACTTGGTGATTTTTTATTAGATACAAAGGATAACTCCTCTACAATATTTGTCTGAACAAAGAATATAATCATTTATGGCACTAAGATGCATTCACTGTTAAACTAGTTATTAATTTACATATAACTATTTTGTTACTAGAAATTTATTTTGTGTTCATTTTTTTTTTACCTTTTTCAGTAATAGAGAAACAAAAGATGAATCAAGTAAAGGAAGAATTTATAAAGTGTACAGATGGAAGTGCTTAATCTATATTTGAGTAGATGTATACAAAATTATAGAGCCACACTTAGGTATGATTGATACATGATACAATAATCAATGTGTAAATAAAACATAAAATGCAGGCGAATTCTGATCAACCCCCAAATTTTTTATAAACATGTCATGTTTAATTATTTCTTTATTGTTTGAAGGTTTCTCATTATGATTCTGAGGAATTAACCAGTGGTCTACTGCTCTAAGAGGATTAGAATCATTCGAATCTGAAGAGTCCTTCCTTTCCAGAGTCAGAGTACGTATTTCAACTTATGTACCAGTGTACCACACCTACAATGATTATTCTTGTGAAGAAGAGATTGTTTTATCAATGGATTGCACTTGTGCTCTACCCTTGAGATTCCAACTGACTGCTATTATCCTTCATGGTTTACAATCATGTTCTAGTAGCGGTATCAACTGATATGTTTATTTTATATTTACTGTATTTCTTTTTGCACCAATATTCTGCAGTTCTTTAAGTCTACCTTTTGGAGATGAAACAAAATTGGAGAGATAAATAATCTAAGGCTAAAAGTTTATATTTTAGTGTTAATCTTGCAGAATTTCCTCCATCAGACATACATTGCACTATTTTAGAATAGTCTGTTTATCTGTTTGTCTTATCCAAGTAGATTCTGAGTAATTTTATATAAGGAATTTTCTATATATCTTCTTCCTTAGTATGCAGAATGGTTCCCAAAAGAGCAGGTCCTTCAAAAATCTTTCCGTGTGTGAAAGTATTGATAAAATTTCTATGTATTATGGAAATATGCTGTATCTTTTACTTGGCATTTTTAAGGTATGATTTATTTCAATTTTGTGATGGAATTTTTCAGGGCAATAAAGCATAATATTAGGTATTGTCACACTTCTGAGAAATATTGAACATATTTCAGAAAACTTTTTATAATTCATAATATTAGCACCATCACATTGCTTTTTTCCTCCCTCTTCGCAAAGTCAGAATATTTAATAAAAGTAACAAGATCATAAAGTAATAAATAACAATTCATATTTTCTTAAAAATTATTTTTATTAAATACTTTTTGAAAAACTAAAATGACATTGAAATGTTTTCTCAAATTCTGATTATCTATTATCAATAATTTTATTCTTTCTGCTTTAGCTCAAAAATGTTTTCCAGATTTATATTTAAAATATTCTCTAAAGAAAACATCACTACGCCCTCCATTATAGAATGAGTCCAGTGGCTAAGTGGTTTCTTTGATATATAGCACTCATTTGAAAATTAAACATTATTCTTTACTGCCGATTGAATCAATATTCAGAATTGACAGTAGCTTGATCAGCTTTTATGAAATTAAGTTTTCGAGGATATACACAGCTTCTATCATTGCCACTTTGATCATAAAACCAGTGAGGAAACACTTGGCTGATTTGTGGAAGGCACTCACTGATCCTATATTGTACTGTACATTGTATTTCCATCTGATTAGAATTGTCACTGTAGAAGGGTTTCAGGTGAGCATTATCAAGTGAGAAAAATGTCTTCACATTCAGTGTCTATTCCGAAAGCTACATTAAATTATTTTACCCAAAATCTCTTTTGGAAAACATCTTTCAATATTTGTTTAAGTCTCTAACATCCGATAGTTCAAACAATACCATTAACCTCTACCCATACATTGCAGTGGGCTCTGCTTCCCCACCCCCTCAAAAAAAAAAGAAATAAAATGAAATCTGTCCTTTCAGGGAAAGTAGACAGCCATATGTGCAGATTGATGCGTGGCCCACAGGTCAGTTCTCTCTACTCCTGCTCTTCTTCAAGGCCACTTCTGAGTGGTTGTTAACACTGAAAACACTCAGTTCCTGCTTCTGGGAGTGCATCTGCAGAAGGACATGTAAACTAGATATTAATAGTTAGTCATGATTGGAGTTCAATGCCAGCTAAGAACTAATTGTAAAGAGGGGGATATTTCCCTATTACAGAAAACAGAGATTTGCTCTGAAACCTGAGGAGTCTCTAGTGTGATTAGGGAATTGCACAGGCTCCATGATGCATTTCAGTCAGAAACAAGTCACTTCAAACATTGTTTCACCAAGTGTGACAGAATCACCAAGTGACATCCCTGTTTGCAGCAGAGGCTTATCTGCTCTAGGCCTGCAGAAACACTGACAGTCTTCTGACGTGTTCACTAAACAGATAAAAATGTTGCAACCAAATTTGAAAAATGTTTCTTCTAAAATTCAGAGAGGCTCAAAAGTGAAAAAATAGCTATTTCACTTTAGAAAAAAGAATATTCTGGCATGACTAAGACCATATAAGCAATACTGAGAGGCAGACCTTCGATTTACATGTCGTCTTCTCCAGTGCGGTAGTGTGCAGTGTCTTAGCAAAACATCTGTGCTGCTTGAGACAAACTGCTAACTAGGTCCTGTAAGGATGATCAGATTAGAATAGTGGGCCAATGTAATTTCCGGTAGAATCATAAAAAGACCAGTACGTTTTTAGTATTAATTACACCTCAGAAGGTGAAACATGTATTTACATGGTAAGATAATGAAAATATACTTTTTTGTCCTGCCATGTGAAAGCAAATCGCTTCTCTGTTTTTTTTTTTAGAATAAAGATAAATAACAACTTTTATACTATTGAAAGATACCAGTAACAGAAGTGGTAGTGTTGATTTTTTCTCATTAATACATACTTCTGCCACTCCCAATAATTAAGCTTAAAATAATTCCTTCTCATTCCCCATGACCTATAAATTTTCTATAAGGTCCAAAAGTTTAGTTAATTTGGGGTGTCCATGGATCAGCGTTCTTGCATCTTTCAAGATTTTCATAGTGACATTATCTCTTTCTTTTACGGATGATATCTGCCTTCGATTTACACCCTGTTAAGGAAAAAGGACCTTATTTTATAATATGCTTTTAATGCCATGCTTCAATGAGCTAACAAGGTGATTCTACCAGTTTATGAGTATATCTATGCCAGTTCTGAAGCTGGGGCAATAACTAAAGAATGAAGTAACAGATCACAGGTTCTGTAAGACAGTCGCGAAGTCTAAATGCCGTTTGCCAAGTGACCATCACCAATGCCTCCATTTTGTCCAAATGAGCAAATGGCACTTGGTGTTCTCAGAGATTAGCATGAGGTGAAACCTAGAGCTTAAATATCCCTGAAATATCTAGGTACATCTTGTTCCCTAGGGTACGTTATCCTGCAAAATGGCCATGTATCTCTTTGGGAATATTTGGAAGTAGGTTTGTGGTGATAATTTTGAAGCTATTTTTAGGTCTTTCCTCAAGAGTATATGATACCAACATTCTCCACTGAAATATTCTGCTGCTGGGACAGCAACATTCTACATTGCAATCTTCTGTTACTCTTCAAAAGATAGTTTTATCTTAAAAGAGGTATGTTAATTTTTTCTAAAACATTACCCTTTGTGGGCAAAGATTTATAGCAACAAACAAGATCAACCAGTCCAACTAATTTAAGCATAAAAGGATGAATTGAAGTTTCTTACACAGTTCACAAAATCCTTCGAGAGTCAGAAAAACAAAAAATACTCCTGCTAGAATGAAAACAACAAAAAAAGATATGGTGAAGCTTCTTCATGGAAACATTTGTGCTATCCCAAAATACTTCTGAATAGATACTATGCTAAAGACTGAATTCTACAGTACTAACAAAGATATTCTAAAAAACCAAAACATCCCTCTTGCTGTTTTTTAAATAGTCTCTTTAGTTTTTTAAGTCTTGTTCTATACATCTGATTGGTAAATTCTGTATCACACATTGGTATGCTAGTCAGAAAAGGGTATGAAAATTTAGTTTTTAGATTTTCAACTAGTATAGGTATGAATTCATGCTAAAGGTGTGTGGGAATACTGAAAGCCAGGTTTTGATATCTGCCATATGCTACCCTTTGATCTATTTAACATTTAAAAATTTGTATATTCTAAACAATAAAATCACTGATTAAAACCTATTTTTACCTAAAATACAATTAGACTCCAAAATAATTAACAACACACTTCTGTCATCTCTCAAATGCAGAAACTGCAATCCTCCTCATTCACTGCAATGAATTTTAGTTTATACTTCTATCTTTTGGTCAAAATATAATGCTGATAATCACCAAATATTCTACAAAAATGAGAGATGAATAAAAGTTATTCATTTGTTTTGAGGTTCATTAGATTTTTTGGGGTTTAAGGTCAAATTTTATGTTTAGTATTTTAAAATATTTATCTTCTTTTTTGGTTCTCCATTTCAGAGATGCTAAGTATTTAAGGATTATTTATACTCCATTCTCGTTTTTTCATGTGATTTTATCTTTCTCCTTTAATCTGTTAATCATGAAGGAATGTTATAAACTAATCATTCATATCAATGACTTGGTCGACTGCTGGGTTGATTCAGTTTTTGATCCTAAGCTACTCTCCAATAACATTAGCGCTATCTGCAGTATCTCCTCAGTTGTGAGTTCTCATGTTTGATCACTGCGGTCTTTTAAATTTCCTTAAATATGGAGCACCACTGTTGTCTGAAATTTTCTTCTGTTTTATAGGATTAAGAATGTATGAATGGATTTTGAAAAGGTATAGTAAATTTAAAAGCATGTGTGAACAGATTTTCTTTTGTCTTTTGTATGGAATTTTCCCTTTTTCTCTTGCTTTTCTTTTTTCTCTTCTTTTATTTCAAAGTATTAAGGGAATACAAATGCTTTCTTACATGGGTACTTTGTATAATGCTTAAGTCTTTTAGTGTATGCATCACCAGAATAGTGTTCATAGTACTAGATAGATAAGTTTTTATTCTGCAACCCCTCATCTTCCCCCTTCTTGGTTTCCAGTATCTTTTGTAGCTCTTTGCGCCTGCATATACCCATCATTTAGCCCCCAATTATTAGTGAGAACATGCAGTGTTTGGTTTTCCATTCATGAGAAACTTCATTTAGGATAATGGACTCCAGTTCTATACAAGTTGCTGCAAAAGAAATTATTTCATTATGTTTTATCATTGACTGGTACCCCGTGGGGTGTGTGTGTGTCTTTGTATACACACACACATACACATACCACATTTTATTCATCCACTCATGAATTGATGGGCACTTAGGCTGATTCTACATCTTTGCAATTGTGGATTGTGCTGTGTTAAACATTTGAGTGCAGGTTTTTTTTTTTTTTAATAAAATTATTTCATTCCTTTTGAGTAGATACCCACCAGTGGGATTGCTGGATCAAATGGTAAGTCTACATTTATCTCTTTGAGGGATTACAATACTTTTTTCCATAGATGTTGTACGATTTGCAGGCCCACCAATAGTATATAAGCATTCTTTTCTCTCTGCATCCATGCCAGCATCTATTGTTTTTTCACTTTTTAAGAATAACCATTTTGATAGGGGTAAGGTGGCATCTCATTGTAGTCTTAACTTACATTTCCATGGTGATTAATGATATTGAATATTTTATCATATGTTTCTTGGCCATTTGTCTATCTTCTTTTGAAAACATTCTGTTCATATATTTTTCCCACTTTTTCATGAGGTTGTTTGTTTTTTTCTTGATGATTTATTTGAATTCTTTGTAGATTCTGGATGTATAGTTTCTCCCATTCTATAGTTTGTCTATTCACTCTGTTAATTATTTCCTTTGTTGTGCAAAAGCTTTTTAATTTAATTGTCTCATTTTTTTATTTTTGTTGTTACTGTATTTGCCTTTGTGCTCTCAGTTATAAATTCTTTGTCTAGGCTGATGTTTAGAAGAATTTTTCCTAGGTTTCCTTCTAGAATTTGTATGGCTTCATGTCTTACATTTAAGTCTTTTATCCATCTTGAATTAATTTTCGTATATGGTGAGAGATAGGGGTCTTGTTTCATTCTTCTGCAAGTGGCTATTCAACTTTCCTAGCACCATTTATTGAGTAGGGCTTCTTTGTTGTTGTCTGCTTTGTTGAAAGTTATAGCTCTATTATTTTATTATATTTTTGAGTTTTCTGTTCTGTTGCATTGGTCTATGTCTCTACTTTTATGCCAGTAACATGCTGTTTTGATTATTATACCCTTGTAGTATAATTTGAAGTCAGGTAATGTGATGCCCCCAGGTTTTTTTTTCTTTGCTTACTATTGCTCTGGCTATTTGGGCTCTTTTTTATTTTCAAATAAAGCTTAGAATTATGTTTCTAGATCTGTGAAATTTGACACTGGTATTTTGATAGGGATTATGTTAACTATGTAAATCACATTGGACAGTATGCACATTATAGTGATTTTGATTCTGCCAATCCATGACCCTGGGATATTTTTCCTTTTGTTTGTGTCTTCTATGATTTCTTTTGTTGATGTTTTGTAGTTCTCCTTATAGAGATTCTTCACCTCCTTAGTTAAGTATATTCCTTGGTGTTTTATTTTCTTTGTAACTATTGTGAATGCTATTGAGTCCTTAATTTGACTCTCAGCTTGACCATTATTAGTATACCAAAATGCTATTGATTTGATATCTTGATTTTGTAACCAGAGACTTTGCTGAAAATATTTATCAATTCTAGGAGTCTTTTGGTGACATCTTTAGGGTTTTCTAGAAAAAAGATCATATCATCAGCAAATAGGGATTGTTTGACCTTGTCTTTCCCAATTTAGATGCCATTTATTTCTTTCTGTTGCCTGATTCCTCTGACTAGGACTTTCATTACTATATTGAATAGTAATGATAGTGGGTATCCTTGTCTTATTCCAGTTCTTAGAGGGAACGCTTTCAACTTTCCCCATTTTTTATGATGTTGGCTGTGGGTTTGCAATACATGGCTTTTGTAATTTTGAGGTATGTTCCTTCTATGCCTAGTTTTTTGAGGGATTTTATTATGAAAGGGTACTGGATTTTATTGAATGCTCTTTCTGCATCTACCGAGATGATCATATTCCACTTCCGTCAGTTACAATTTCCCCTCTGTAGTGAGAAAAAAAACACGTGTATTATATATATATAATATACATTTATTTCCATTGTGTTCCTTATATGAGTCTTAATCTGTTTCTTGACTACACTACTTCCAGTTCTGCTAGAAAAAAAATTTTCTTTTCTGTTTCAGTGTATTTTTTTAATGAGGAGAAGGGTTATTTATGTTTTGGTATACTACTCCACTAACTTTTTTTATAAATAAAAATCTTTTGAAAATATCTTAGAGCTCTCTTGAGTTTTGTGAACATTTATTATTCATAAATACATTCATAGTAATCATGTTAAAATGCTTTGTGGAATCTATTATTTATATATATATTTCTCAGAGAACCTGATCTCAACAAGTTCATTCACTGGATAATGCAGTGGAGACAACTCTATATGTTCATTGAAGTATTCAGTTTTCCTTCTCATAATGATTTACTAGATTATCTTCTGTCTGTGTGGCATTATGTGACTCAGTTCTTATCAAAGGACTATAAGAAGAAGTGATACTGATGATCTTTCTCATGCTCTCTTTCTGTCCTAGTTTTCATACTAGAAATTAGATATGTTATGATAATGAAGGTATATAATAGAAGAAGTATAGGTCCTTTAGTGTATTGCTTGGAGAAGAGCTACCAAAGAGAGACATCTGGCAAAGAAAATTTATATCAGAATTTGTGCAAGTGGTAAATAGAACTTTATTTTTTAGGCACTTAATTTTTTGTGTTTCTTGTCATAGCAAATGGCCTTTTAAAAATATAAACTGTGAGATATCAAGACGTGGCAATTTGTGTCAGAACTGATTGAAGAAGCAAGAGGGAGTTACCTGAATAGCATTAGATAGAAATCGTGGGTTAGATTAATGTGATTTATCTATGATAAATTTGGAAATGGGATATTATTAATGTAAATCACTTATCAGAACAGCAAACAACTGCATATGTAGAATGCACCTGCAAGTGGTTATAGGAGACTTTAAAAACTCCTGCAACTGAGGTTACTAAAAGTGAAGTTGCTCACATCATCTTAACAATACATCTTTTAAACATGTTAAATCACATTAGTTTGAATGGGTTTCTGTTCTTAGTACCTAATTTTCCTTAGGAAGAAAAGTCTGGATTCTGTTATTGTATATCTTTCCATTTCTCAGCATAATCATTGTGACAGTCAAAATTCTTAATCACAAGAAGAGCTGGATCTGGCTGCCTTACCAGACAATGAGTTCATTAAAGGGATCTTATTATATGTAGTTCACATAGAAGGCTGACAATGAAGGTCTGAGACAATGCAGCCAGAATCAATACCCTAACCGCTACCTAGAACTGGTGTGTTAATAAACTGCAGCCATCCTCACCAAGCACTGCTGTCAATTTTGGGATGGGAACTAATGTTCATGCTAACAATTAACATAACCTTTTTTGAAATGTGTTCTAATCTCCATGTTTCTGATATTATTGGCTTCTAAGGAAAAGTCTGTTGCTGATAGATATATTAGCATCTACTGATTTTCCTGAAATATTTATTGCACCATTCTGTAATAACACCACTCCTGGGTTCTATGTGGCACATGGCTAGCTAGAAACAACTTTGTCCTAGAAAACTGGTGAAAGTAAGTTCTGAACAACAAGAAATGTGATGCTTGCCACATTTTAATGTCTCTGAGAGAAATATATATTCTTTCTCCTTAACTTTCTTCTTTCTCCTGGCAGGAACGTATTCAGTGGAGAATTCTTCGAATCAACAACAAGAAAAGCCTTAAAAAAGCAGGAAGACAACTCTCACCTCCTCTTTAATTCTAATTGCCAGAAATCGATTGCTGTGGAGTTGGTAAAACTTTTTTATACCTGAATGCCAGTTACAACAATATCAAAAAAATGTAATTTCTAAATGTCCAAACTGTGACCAAAAAAAAAAAAAATTTACTACAAAATAAAGGTAAAATAAGTAGGAGCGATCAAATTAACAGCTTCCACCTGATAGAAACTTGTTCACAAGTCCATTCCCTATGATATTGCATTTTGAAACTGAGAAATCATAATTTATGTTTATGTAATAGATGGGAATTTCTTAAATAAAAAAAATTCAAGTGCTAAAAAAGAAAATAGAAAAAATAACTAAAACACTCCTTCTAAACAATCTTTCCTACATACAAATACATAATCAACATTAAATTTCTGAAGATTCTTTTTTTTTTTTACTTTTTTCTCATTTAATTTTTATTATTTTTTTTCTTTTTTATTTCAGCATAGTATGGGGTACAAATGTTTAGGTTACATATATTGCCTTTGCCCCACCAGAGTCAGAGCTTCAAGTGTGTCCATCCCGCAGACAGTGCACACCATACCCACTGGGTGTGTATATACCCATCTCCTCCTAGCCCCTTCCATCTGCCCAACACCCTGTGGATGCTATTACTACACATGCACAAAAATGTAAATCGGTTAATACCAATTTGTTGGTGAGTACATGCGGTGCCTGTTTTTCCATTCTTGTGATACGTCACTTAGTAGAATGGGCTCCAGCTCTATCCAAGATAACACAAGAGGTGCTAGATCACCATCTTTTTTGTGGCTGAGTAGAACTCCATGGTATATATATACCACATTTTATTAATCCACTCATGTATTAATGGGCACTTTGGTTGTTTCCACATCTTTGCAATTGTGAATTGTGCTACTATAAACATTCGAGGGCCGATGTCTTTTTTATAGAATGTCTTTTGTTCCTTTGGGTAGATGCCCAGTAATGGGATTGCTGGATCAAATGGTAGTTCTACTTGTAGCTCTTTGAAAAGTTTCTGTTCATGTCCTTTGCTACTTCTTGATAGGGTTGTTTGATTTTTTCTTGCTGATTTTCCTGAGTTGTATATAAATTCTGGTTATCAGCCCTTTATCGGATGTGTAACAGGTGAATATTTTCTCCCATTCTGTTAGTTGTCTGTTTGCTCTTGTGATAGTTTCCTTGGCTGTGCAGAAGCTTTTTAATTTGATCAAGTCCCATTTATTTATTTCTGTTGTTGCTGTGATTGCCTTTGGGGTCTTCTTAATAAATTCTTTGTCTAGAGCAATGTCTATAAGAGTTTTCCAACATTTTCTCCTAGAATTCTTATAGTTTCATGCCTTAGGTTTAATTCTGTTATCCACTGTGAATTGATTTTTGTGAGAAGTGAAAGGTGTGGATCCTGATTCAGTCTTCTACATGTGGCTTTCCAGTTTTCCAAGCACCATTTATTGAATAAGGATTCTTTTTTCCAGTGTACATTTTTGTCTGCTTTGTCAAAGATTAGATGGCTATGTGAGGATGGTTTTATATCTGGGTTCTCTATTCTGGTCCATTGGTCTATGTCCCTGTTCTTGTGCCAGTATCATGGTGTTTTAGTTCCTATGGCCTTGTAGTATAGCTTGAAGTCTGGTAAATTGATGCCTCCCAATTTGTTCTTTTTCCTTAAGATTGCTTTTGCTATATAGGGTCTTCTCTGGTTCCAAACAAAGTGTAGAATTATTTTTCCTAGACTTGAGAAAAATGATGTTGGTATTTTAATAGGGATTGTATTGAATCTGTAGATCACTTTGGGTAGTATGGACATTTTAACAATGTTGATTCTGCAGACCCATGAGCATGGCATGGACATGGTATGTCCTCTTCTATTTCCTTCCCCAGTCACGACCAAGTGGGCTTCATCCCAGAGATATAGGGAAAGTTCAACATACACAAATCTATAAATGTATTTCACCACATAAATAGAAGCAAAAAGAAACACCATATGATCTTCTCAATAGATGCAGAATAAGCATTCGACAAAAATCCAACACCCTTTTATGATACGAATGCTTAATAAAATAGGTATAGATGGGACTTACCTAAAATTGATACAAACTCTATATGACAAACTCACAGCCAACATCATACTGAGTGTGGAAAAATTGAAAGCATTCCCACTTAGAACTGGAACCAGACAAGTTTGCCCTCTCTCACCACTTCTATTCAACATAGTGCTGGAAGTCCTAGCCAGAGCAGACAAAAGAAGCAAATCAAGGGCATCCATATGGGGGCAGAAGAGATCAAACTATCTCTCTTTGCTTACGATATGATCTTATATCTAGAAAACTCCAAAGATTCTGCCATGAGACTGCTAGAATTTATAAACAAATTCAGCAAAGGCTCAGGTTACAAAATCATTGTACAGAAATCAGTAGCATTCTTATACGCCAACAATAGTCAAACTGAACCAAATCAAAGACTCAATACTCTTCACAATAGCAACAACAACAACAAAAATAAAGGACCTAGGAATATATTTAACTAAGGAGGTAAAAGACCTCTACAGGGAGAACTAAGATTCTTAAACTTAGATCCATATATCTTTCTTCTATATAGCAATAAAATAAAATTTATCTACGCATTTTGCTGACATTCCAAATTCTATATCACTCTTTTTCTAAAATTATTTCGTGGTTTCTTATCATTCACCTTATATGTGTTTATCAACAGCACTTTGGTTAGGACACAGTAGTCATATCATAGATATTATTAACTGTAAGAGTTAGATATTGGCAAAGTTTTTTATCAATGTTAATATTTTTATATAGACATTGAGTATTTTTGAAAAAAAAAATGTTTCCCTAATGATTTTGGTCTTGTGTTTTTTTTTTGTTTTTTTTTGTTTTTTTTTACAAAAATTCACTTTGTTGTGCTATCAAACATTATTCATTCTAACTATCTAACTATAATTCCACACTTATTAACCATCCCCACTTTATCCTCCTCTCCCTGTTACCCTTCCCAGCCTCCAGTAACTGCCATTCTGCTCTCTGTCTCCAATGTTAAATGCCTGAGGTGATGGATACTTCAATTTTCCTGATTTGATTAATTCACATTGCGTGTCTGTATCCAAACATCACATGTACTCTATGAAAGTATACAACTATTATTTACCCATAATAATTAAAAATTAAAAAGATAAAATGCCATAATAAATCAACTTTTTAAATTACGAATATAAATGTGTATGAAACTGAAGGATTTTTTTCTCTTTTTTGGAGAATGCTTTAGTGAAGGAATATCTGTCTAAATTGAATTCCTGTCTTTAAGGTACCTTCAGTGAATTTAATTACTTTTAATTGCTTTTTAGTCTATTATTAAATGTATGCTGTTGTAGGAATTTATCAATATGATACATTTATTAATTGAAATATATTCATCAAATATATGTCTAATTTCATAAATGGTATCCACATATGCAAATGAGATGGGAGTTGGGACTTTCATTTGGACTTGAAATCTGTATGGGATTGGTTTAATATACCCAATTGTATACTACGCGGAAGAAAAATGTCCTGTCCAAGATCACAGTTTATGCAGATTTCTGGAGGATAAAATAAAGAAACATTTTTATTTTAGTCTGTAGAACCAATTTCCTCCTTGTCCGCAGGTCTCATATACATCTATAAATTAATATGTATGTAAAATGAATACATATACATCTATTCATGTATTCATTTGTGTGTGTATATATATATGTATATGTGTGTGTATACATAGCACAAAACACTGATAATTTTGATAGATATTTGTGAAGATTTGGGACTTGCAGTGGATCAAATAGTGTACTTTACTCCAAGTAACTTTGCATTTAAAATTCTTTTGTTAATATATTCTCACTCTTTAAAGTCCTTTTGTCCATCAGTCTACTGAGGATTTATGACCATTCAGGGTCAAAAAATTGTCTGCCATTTTGTTCCCTTTTTATCTCTTTTCTGCAATTCAGCCTTTCCCTCCTCACTTGCACTGGAAACTTCACTAATTATATGTCAATGACATTAATAATATCATTGATATTATTAATATCATGCTGACACACACTTTCTAGGCACTATGTATTACAGGTTATGTCTAATTTAATTTTTGTCTAAACATTATGGTATAGGTGTTACTATTCTCTTTATTTCAGTGGTGGATAAACTGTGTATTAGGAAAGTTAACTTGCAGAATTTCTGTACCTGAAATGTAATCTCAAATTTCTGTGTCCTCTCTTTTAAGAAAAATTGTCTATTAGGGTTTAGAAAAGCTCCAGAGTCCTGCACTTTGTTATAAATATATGATCTGACTGCCCTCATACATTTGAAATACATTCTTAAACTCTACACTGAAAATTAAAAATTGTCTATTTACTTTCCTGTAGGATCTGATTGATTCCCTACACAGTAAGCACTAGAGGGCAGGAGCATGTGTGACTTGCTTATCATTTTATAATCAAGGCAGACGATATGACTGCATAATGACAATCATTATGCATAATGATAAATATTTATTGAATGAATGAATTTATAGATGCATAATTAAGATATCTCAAGGGAAATGAGATAGTAAAAACAACACAGACTAAACTGCTTTCTGAACTGAGAATTTTGGTTCAAATGTCAAAAATCACTTGATCTGTAAGCTTTAGTGGGTTGAAAATTTCAGAATTAAAGGTTGGCCACTAAATATCCAACCACTATGAAGCCCATGTATAAATGATAAACGGTCTATGTCAACAGCTATGTGGTTATGAGTTGAAACAATTATGCACTATACTCGTCCATGTTAAAGATCCTTTTTCTTTATTGAAATAAAATGCTAAGATGAACCAGTTCTATTTCGATTTCAGAAGCATAATAAGTACAGACACAGATTTTTATAGTGATAAATTATGTCAAGAAACTTGTATGGAAATAAAATGATTGGTATTCAAATAGATTTTCAGAATAATATTCCATGAATTTACAGTGAACACTTATAGAATGACAATTGTTCAAAAATGTTATATATCCAATTTTTATTAGCTTTTATTTTTAGTATTTTTAAACATTATGCACTGAATTTTCATTTAGGAAATCAAATTATCTAACTTGAAATTCATTCAAACTCATTTTATTTATTTCATTTTTAATAGGCAGTCATATGATGCTAAGTTATCATTTAATATTTAGACTAATAGAGGAAAGAATCAAGATCAGAAAAGACTTCCTTCCAAATAGAAATTTCATTATTTTTTTCTGTCTAATTCAGAAGAATGTTGAAATGACTTCTTATTGGCACAAAGAAACTTGGTGTCTGAGAGCTTAATCTCAGAGATTTCCACCCAATTTGATTGTTTCTTCTCAGTCTTTTCTGTGAACGTCACTGTTCTGGTCCATAGGTATTGATGACACTTGGGTTTTATTTCTATCCAAGGCATGCTGTCTTTTCCTTCTCTATATTTTTATGGGAGAACATAACATGCTCACACATATTATAATACAATCAGTATTCAAATCTGTATTTCTAGCTCAGTCCAGGACCTACTTAAATAAAAGAAAACAATCAAAAACACCAAAACTCTTTGCACATTTTAGGCAAGTGTAAAACCATAATTATTCACAATCTTATCCAAGATTTTTCCCTCCTTCTTTAGGGCTCTTCCCTTAGATTGTTATTAGCTTCCACCTCACTATTTAGGCCATAAATCTTAAGGTCATTAAGTTTTTTTTTTATTATTATTAATCAATGGTTGTCAAGCTATATTACTTCTCTAAGGAGTCTTTAAAATATGTGAGGGCACATTTGTCACAAAGACAGAAATATTACTTGTTTTTAATAGACTGAAGCCAGATATCCTAAAATCCTACAATACACAAGATAATAATAAATAAAGAATTATTCTTCCACAAATGTCAATATGACCTATTTTAAAAGCAATGTGCTTTTTATAGGGAGTCAATCTAAATTCCTCTTATTTTATTGCTGCAATATTTCTTATATTTGCTTGTTACTTTTGGTCCCTGATACCAAGTTGCTATTTCCGTATCTCACAGGTTCTTGGCTATTCTACTGCATTTTTTTTTTCCAAAATGTTTCATGAATTGCATCATTCAAGTATTTACTCAACAATTTTTACATGCCTTGACTATGCCACACATTGTTCTCGGCCTTAAGATTAGAGTAAAATGACTGCCTTTTAAATAGCATCATTCTGTGAAAGAAAACAAATGATAAAAAAGTAAATCCAAAACCGAAAGTCAGAATGTAAAAAAATAATAACATAAAAATTTAAAATATGACGTGGTAGGCATTACCTGGGGAAATAAAGACAACATTTAATAGGATGCTCAAGTAAAGGAAATTATAACAGCATTTGTATTAAACAAATATAAATAATCACATTAAACAAACAAACAGGAGACCATTGAAGTCGAAGTGGATAATTAAGTTAGAGACTGAAACGCAGTGCGCTCGTCCGGACAGGCAGGGAGCAGACGCTTGGGCCGCCATGGCCAGCATGGCCCGTGTGAAGTCAGCTAACGTTTCCATGTAACCACGAATAGTGTCTCTTTCACCCTCAGAAACTTTTCTACAATGAAAGTTATATAGCGATGTGTGTTCCAGAGCATGTTAAAATATTGGCATATAACATATTCAAAAAGTTGAGAAGTTTTTGAAAGGTTTTATCAATGGAATGGCATGAGCTAATTTAATTTAAAAATACTGACTACTGTGTGGAATGTCGTTGGTAACAAGTGGGCAAAGAGGAAGGTGGGAAAGACTGAAAGGTGAAAACCAAGCAGAAGTCTGTCGCCGCAGTCCCAGAGAGAGCAGTCGCGGACGGGACACGGTTTGGGCGGCAAACACCGACTAGGCGAATGGAGCCAGCACCGTGTGAGCGGCTACTCTTGGCTGCAGTCACTTGTCTGAGGTCTTCCTCCACCCAAGTCCTCCGCCAGGATAAACACATCAACCTTTCTTGAAATCCAAATATACCCGTATCTCCGCCCTTTTTCTGTTTTATTAGCGTCTTAACATTGGCGCCGTTTTCAGATTCAGAGGTTTCAGCGAAGTTCGTGGACCTCATGCCCGGACATCGTTGTTCCTTTCGAGCTGCATCTCCTTCCGCGTCCGGACTTTCGCGTCACCGTCGCTAACGCGGACTCGCGTTTCCTCCATGGCGTCAGCGTTACCCACCGCCTCTCCTTCCCCAGCTCTGCTTCTCACCGGAAAATGCTTACACTCTGCCCTGGCTTCGTCCGTTCATTCTTCCGACTCAGCTCAAGCGCCATCAGCTCTAATTAGCCTTTTTCTGACCTCCCAGTTCACCAAGTCATGAGTTCTTCAAGGACGTTAAACAGCAAGGACGTTAAACTGGTGAGGAGTACTGATCAATTCATACCCTCTGCCCCCATTGGTTATCTGGTGTGATAATTACGCAGTTTCCAGGTCTTCCAAGTTAATGCCATACGTCATTGTGTAGCAGCACAAGATAATACAGACAGTGACCTTCCTTTCCTACTGGGACTTTATGCTGGTAATCAGAAAGATACTACGTTATTTTAATTATTCCTGGATTTGGGGTTGAATATTTCTAATGCAAACCCATGT
>RJWJ010012850.1:29896-41231 GCA_004363605.1 Indri indri
GAACTCCTGAGCTCAAACAATCCACCCGCCTCGGCCTCCCAGAGTGCTAGGATTACAGGCGTGAGCCACCGCGCCCGGCCTTGTTTTAAAAATGTTCTAGTTAAAGTGCTGCTTTGGTGGAAGTTTTAAACATAAAAATTCATTGTTTTATTTAGTCGCCGTTTCTTTATAGTGATGATTTGGAAGATTTACAAAAGAATCTTTGTAGCAAATGAATCTAGATTATTTTTGGAACATCACATGTGAAGTCAGTTACTGTGATCTTTGAAGACCTACCACATATGACCCCCTCTTTTCAATCTATTCTCACTTGTTTAGTGGTGACATTGAGTTTCCTCTGCCAGAGATGTGAGTCTGAAGTTTTGCATCTGTGGATTTTCTAAATGAAGAGGCTGAGGTGGTAGTTGCTAGAGCAGAGGCTTTCAAACATTTTTGTCTTTGAATCTCTTAAAATTAATTTTAAAAACTAAGTACTGCCTTGCATTTTGTAGAATAAATGCCTGAAGTCTTTTATCATAAATTCATAAATTTGTGTTCATACAAAGAAGTAATTTCCAGTGTACTATAAGACACGGACATTTTAAAATTTAACCATTATATCACTCTGCCGGTGAAATGAAAATAAGCTAGCAATTTGATAAGTGTATAACATAAAGTATACAAGAACACATCTTCTTTGGCAGACAGAAATTTTCCATGGTTGCTTTATTTCCGTGAAATTATACTTCTATTTATTTAATTTTTATCCTAATATTTTATATTTCTAGCTTACAAGTCTTTCATTGATCATTGTGTCATATTTCTTACCAACAAAATATTGTTGAACCAAAAACTCCAATTATTTAATTTTTTCAGTACAGCTAGTTTTAATATACAATTAATCAAGTCAACATGAATGGTTTACTATACTGATCAACAATTTAAAATTTAAAAAGAAAAATTATTTTGGAAATATATTTTGTGTTGAGATGAATGAAACTGTTTTATTTCATTTGCTTTTAAATAGTTCTCACATCCCTGGAGATTAGTACTTTTGTGAGATCTAGTGTTTTACTTTTACAGGTACAACTAACCTCTAAGAAACTTCGGTGAAATAAAGTAGCAAATAAAAAAAGCAATAATTTTAATATGTCTGTAACATGTAATTATTTAAATTCATGTCTAGTTACAAGCCAAAATTTAAATAATCTATGATAAGAAAATATAATCAATGATCTATCAACTAATAACTACATTAAGCATTGTTTCAATTTTGCTGAAATCAAAAGGACAGAAATTATCTGAAATGTAATACAATTCGTTTCAGTCATTAGATGCATCTTCTTTTTAAATTTCTTAAAATTTTATTAAAAGCTTTAGTAAGTCATATCATATGATTTATAATGATATCTGTTACATCTTCATGTGGAGAACCTTTATTTTATCACATTTACAAACAATTTGGAGGAAAATGATATCACTACACATGTGCTATTACAATTTTTAAATAAAATGTCTTTCTAATTTCTCACATATTTTAAATGTTTTCTGTCAAAATCTTCAAATTGAATTTTCTATTTTTATTTAATAAAATAAAAGGTTTCATGATTTAACAATTTAGCAAAAGCAATCTTTAAATTCAAACTAATCAGTCGAATCAGATTTATTTGTCTAGAAAATATTTATTTTCATTTTCAGTTTGAATAACATGTTAATGTTCATTTAAGATATAGTGTTAAAAACAATACAGATATAAATTATAAAATATAATTTTTAAGATATGCTACTAAATCAATAAAGTCATGGCCAACATCACTTATAGGTAGTACAATTAGTTTGTCCATGTTTGTAATAAACCATAAAATAAGATGAGGCAATCGTTACTCATATAAATGGTAGTAATCTAATATGTACTTAAAATTATAAGTTATTTATGAAGTGAGATGTATGATAGAATAGAAGATATTACTTCCGAGTTTTATAGTGTAGTGCATGTTGAAATCTAATGTTGAGATCTAGGCCATAATTAAGTAAGAATATGAATAAAATAAGAAATACATCCATCTATTTTGTTAACTTTCATTATCATTTCCTTTATATTAAGGAAGAATAAAATTATAAACTGCTAAAATCAAAAGAGCTAACAACTACTATTGTAAGTAGAAAATACAACAAAGATGAGAAAAAAATAAAATGAGAAATGACCATAATTGAGACAAACATTTCATAAAATTATTTCTATAAATTATGTATTACCTATTTCATTAAATTTTGAACAATTAGAATGAAAGAAATCACATTTTTTAATTCAGTATATCCAGAAAAATCTGACTGTCCCAGAAAGCACTCTAGTGACATTTGAAAGATTCAGCATCATATACAAACTTAGCTTTTTAAATTTTTTAATAGCTTTCTTTTCTGGCTACTCACTCATTCTAGTAAGTTGTGAGAAAGCTTAAAAACACTGCTCAGCTTTAAACATTGATTAATCATTTTTTCTTTTGATGTTTTCTTGGATTTATTTTTTAAAATCTCTTCCTGAGGCACCACGTATTGTTTCACAGTAGTTGTTGAAAGAGAAGAGGAAAAAATATTTTCACCAACTTTTGTATAATAAATTTGGATTGAAAATACCTCAACAAAGACTAAATTCTCTGTTTCTAAAGCCTCATTAACTCAACAAAAAATATATTAAACAAGGCAGGAATGTTTTATGATATAATAAATTATAAAAGGGGCTTCCACAAGAACCAATAATTCTAATTGACACTTTTGTTTGCATCCCAGGTGCAATATACCCTGGAGCAATACATCAGAATAAAATTCAGGAGAGAAAGAGCTGCATTACTTTGTAAAATAGAAGATAATAGGGAAGGGGATATAGGAAAAAAGAGCCTATAAACATATGTATTGTAGGTCAATTCTCAGGCAGATTGATTGTAGTGAAGAGATCATAGGGCAATTACAGATGGAAATTAATTTTTTTTTTTTTTGAGACAGAGTCTTGCTCTGTCGCCCAGGCTAGAGTACCATGGCGTCAGCCTACCTTACAGCAACCTCAAACTCCCAGGCTCAAGCAATCCTTCTGCCTCACCCTCCCGAGTAGCAGGGACTACAGGCATGCACCACCATGCCCAGCTAATTCTTTTATATATGTATATTTTTAGTTGTCCAGCTAATTTCTTTCTATTTTTAGTAGAGACAGGGTCTTGCTCTTGCTCAGGCTAGTCTTGAACTCCTGAGCTCAAACAATCCACCTGCCTCGGCCTCCCAGAGTGCTATGATTACAGGCATGAGCTACCATGCCCAGCCAGAAATTAATTTTTATAGCACTATCTATACTCCCATCATTAACCTTAGAAAGGCTTCCTACACCACATTCTAAAGACTGTAGTGTCATAAGTTTCAGCTATCAATATCAATACATTGCTCTGAAACTTTAATAGGTATTAGTTAATTTACTTTTTGACCAATAAAATTATCGTGGGGAAGAGAAGGTGGTAACGATTCACAAACAAACTTTGTTCATTAGCAAATGTTATTAGATGGGTGCAAAAGTAATTGTGGTTTTAGCATTGTTGAAATTTGCTGTTTGATATTGGAGTACATTCTTAAATAAATGTGGTTATTATACATCATTTCAATGTGCATTTCTTGCTTTATGTTTTTCTTAATAATGACATTACTTGCTGTTTATTTTATATTTATTTTAGACTATGGAAATGATTTTAGACAAAAAGCAAGTTCAAGCAATTGTCTCATTCAAGTTGAAAATGGGTGGTGAAGCAGTGGAGACAACTCGCAACAACAACAATCCATTTGGCCCAGGAACAGCTAACGAACATATAGTACAGTGGTGGTTCAAAAATTTTTGCAAAGGAGACGAGAGCCTTGAAGATGAGGTGTGCAGTGGCCGGCCACTGGAAGTTGACGATGACCAATTGAGAGAAATCATCATAGCTGATCCTCTTACAACTACATGAGAAGTTTCTCCAGAACTCAACACTGACCATTCTATGGTCATTCAGCATTTGAAGCAAATCGGAAAGGTGAAAAATCTCAATAAGTGGGTGCCTCATGAGCTGACCAAAAATCAAAAAAAAAAAAAAAATCTTTGCTTTGAAGTGTCATCTTCTCTTCTTGTATGCAACAATGAACCATTTCTCAATTGGATTGTGATGTGCGACAAAAAGTGGATTTCATTCGACAATGAGCGGTGACCACCAACTCACTGGTTGGACCAAGAAGAAGCTCCAAAGCACTTCCCAAAGCCAAACTTGTACCAAAAAAATGTCATGGTCATTGTTTGTTAGTCTGCTGCTGGTCTGATCCACTACAGCTTTCTGAATCCGGGCAAAACTATTACATTTGAAAAGTATGCTCAGCAATTCAATGAGATGGTTCAAAAACTGCAACACCTGCAGCAGTCATTGGTCAAAACAAAGGGCCCAACCCTTCTCCATAATGCCCTAACCCAATGCTTCTTAAGTTGAATGAATTGGGCCAGGAAGTTTTGCCTCACCTGCCATATTCACCCGAACTCTCACTGACTACCACTTCTTCAAGCATCTGGACAACTTTTCACAGGGAAAATGCTTTCACAACCAGCAGGATACAGAAAATGCTTTCCAAGAGTTCATCAAATCCCAAAGCGTGGATTTTTACCCTACAGTAATAAACAAACTTATTTCTCATTGGCAAAATGTGTTGATTATAATGTTTCCTATTTTGATTAATAAAGATGTGTTTCAGCTTAGTTATAATGATTTAAAATTCATGGTGCCAAACTGCAATTACTTTTGCACCAACCTATACTTATTTCCAACTGTAAGTAGGATTAGAGGTTCCTTATAGGATGTTTGATGATGTTTAATTGAAATGAATATGTAATTAAATACATTTATGGAATAATTAAATTTAATTTTCTCACTTAATAAGTAATTTTGATTATTATATTTCAGTGTTATATTTCCTCTTACAGATATGTGGTAGCCAATCACAAACTCCTTCCTCAAGTAGTTCATGGTATATAAGCAGAAGCTTGCTAAGTAGACACAATCAAAGCAGAGTGCTAGTCATTAAGATAGGATTAGCAGAAAAGCCACTGGAAGAATACATATCCCAATTTTGGACTTGTAAAAGCTGTGTGGAGGAAACAGATGCAATGCAGTGTCTGAACTTATATGAAGGCATAGTAGATAAGCAATTGAAAAATATAAGAACATGTTGACTATGAAATAAAGATTGTTACCAAATGGATATATTTTATGCAGAGGTATATAGTGTTGATCTGAATCATTTCAACATAGTTCTTTCAACAGGCAGTGGACATTCCCTTTTAGTTTACTAATCCTGCTATTTGGTCCTCTGTTCATGTACATTGTACATTGTACATAGTAAATTAAGTCCTGCCTTAATTGAATAGTAAATCAATTTGCCTGAGAATTGACCTAAATATGTTTATAGGCTCTTCTTTCCCACATCCCCTTCCTTAATACCTCCCACTTTACAAAATAAAGGCATCTCCTTGCTCCCGTGAATTTTATTTTGATATATTTCCCCAGGGTGTATTGAACATATGTATTGACAGTTTTATAAATACAAATGTATTGCCAATGAGACCAATGATACAATATAGAACAAATACTATTGTCAAATAAAATCACAATTATTACAACTGTTATTATCTAGTTAAGTTACTGTAGAAGCTGGTTAACTCTAATCATGCAACAAATATCTTAATTGTATGTCATATGTGGCATGCTTGCATGGGTATGTGTGAGTTAAAATAAACTGTTATGCAGAATTTCATCTATCTAAACTAGATGATAAAATTTGAAACAGTTATAAAAATAATCAAATAATTTAAAATTTAAAAATTTGTTTTGGGAGGTATGAGGCACTAAGTTATGAAACTAAATTCTAAATTACATATGTTTGTCTGAAATTCTTTGCTCATGTGGAAGACAGAGCATAGAGCACGGCTATAAGAAATGACTCCACATGTTCATAGTTGCTCAGGTAAATCAGTGTAGTGGTCTCTGGTGCCTTGGTCAATCTCTAACACATGACTGATATATATCTGCATCTTGCCAATTACTTTTTTAACCTAGTAACTTTAGAACAATTGAAATGGTAAAATGCCCCATGAAGGTAGGTTAGTGATTTTATTATATAATCCTAGACATTTTAGAAATAAGATAATGAAATATTTCAAACCCTTTAAACCCACAATATTAACATATTTGTTTCCAGCCTAGAAATTATTTTATCTTCAGCATTCTTACTGTGATTATTATTAAAGATTAGACTTAGAGAGAATATGAAATATAAGAGAACCCAGAATATTTGGCATGATTCCAATTTGAAAGAAGCAGTTGGAACTAGTAAGTGTGTAAAGTTAGGTGGTATAGAATAATCAAATTGTTATGGTCTATAAATAATATTGCAATATGTAAGAGAACTAAATTTACTGTGCTTGGTATTTTCACTCATTATATTTACATGATTTCCTCAAATGCTTAGAAATAACTTGCTTGGTAAATATTAAGGTGCTAAAAGTACTTAAGAATATAATGTTAATTGTGGAACTATAGAATAAAATGTTACTTTAATTAAATTATCTAAGTTTGTAAATGGAAATGATTATTTAAGAGAACATAATATTTTAACTTATTCAATGGAACATTAATTAAATCACAAGGAAAATAAAATATGATTTGCAGCTTTAAATTATAAACTTAAAACTATCTAGGTTTTTAAATTTAAAAGGTTAAGAAATTAAATTCCAATACAAATGTACAAACTTCAATTTGTTGTATACATGCACACACACACACACACACACACTAACACTCATATACATACTTATACAACCCTCAGACATTAACCGTTCTAAATGGAACATATGGCTAAGTAACCTTGGAAGAATAACTTCATTCATTTCACTTTCCTGCAAAATAAGGACAACGATAGAAACTATCTCATAGATTTTATTTGAGCAGACCATGGAATGATGTAATCAACACAAAAAAGATACGGAAGGTGCTTGACTTAAAAAAAAAAAAAGCATACACCAGAAAAACAAATACCGCATGATTTCCTAGTACATCAAATATAAAAAAGTTGTTCTCATATAAGTAAGAGTAAATAGTAGTTACCACAAGCTGGGTTGTTAGGGGAGTGGGGGCTTGGAGAGATACTGGTTAAAGAAGACATATTTACAGTTAGGAGGACTAAATTCAAAATAACAGCATAGTTATTATAGTCAATGACCATGCATTGTATTCTTGAAAAATGCTAAGAGAGAGGATGTTAAGTATTCTCACCACAAAAATGATAACTATGTGAAGTAATGTTATTGTTAACCAGCTAGATTTAACTACTCCACAATGTACATCTACTTCAAGACATCATGTGTACATGATATAAACATATATTATACGTAATTTAAAAAAAATAGACAAATGATTTTTAAAAATGCTCCAAAATGATATCTATGTGACTATAATAATAACATAAAAATGTAATATATAAAGTTTAGTAAACTTTTCCCTACTTCAATATGAAATACCATTCATTTTACTTGGAGACCTTCAAAATGAGAAATTAAGTTACAATTTTCTTTCTTTCCATTGAATACTGACTATTCTTAGAAATTCCACTTTTCTGAAATATATATAAATTGTGATTTATGTAATGCAAGGTACTTTTCATGTGTCCATGAAAAATATTGAATATTTAATATTTGCCAGGATCCATACTAAGTGCTGAGAATTAAAGATAAACAAGAAGATACAGTGTATATCAATACTTTTTTAAAGGAATAACATACTAGTTAATATTAATTAAAAAATAACCGTATGTTAGGAAAATATGCTGAGATTTTATGTGCTGTATCTCATTTTTTCTTACAAACATTCTTATGAGGAAAGTATTATGAATCACACCTTTGACAGATGAGAAAACTAAACTTGAGAGTTCTATAACAGTTACTTGCTCAGGCCTGCAGATGGGAAGTAGTGGGATAGGAATCAAAATCATGGTAACTGTTATTATTGTGTTAAAATGTCCCCAGTCTGTCTCATTATATTTGAAATGGATAGTGCAGGGAAGGGAAAATAAATTTCCCCCTACCATATTGAGTTCTCAGCTGGGACCCCTGTAACAAAAGATGGATTAAGAGGAACAAAATGAACAGAAGCAACAAGACAAAGGAAATAGAACTTGTGTCTCTAGGGGTGTCAGATTGTGGGAATGTTATTAAATGGGAGAATAATCGCTAGTTCCTAACATGTGTTATGTATATTCCGCTGGCACATCTAGGCTGATAAGGGTCTAAAGTCATCTCCAGTGACCAACCTTTGTCTCTCCTAGCAGAAAGGGGAGGAGGGACACCTTTGTAAATCTATGCCCAGCTTTTGGGCAAATGGAAGAACATTAAAGAACTTTTCTTATATCTGCATCTTCTCAATTGCATTCAGCTCAAAATAATCCTGTGCCAAATTGGCATATTTTGGAGTAATGTAGTCTAATCCTCCTCAATAATAAGCTTTTGTTTAACTTAGTCTGACTTAAATTTCAATGTAGTCTATTTCTATTCACTTTGTAATATTTACATATAGAACTTTAAGAAGATAATCCATGGTAGCTATATAATTTATTAGTAACTGCACTTCATAATTGGAAATATTTGAGGTTGCTTTTAGTTAAAGATAAAAGAAAAGTATGTTGTAATTGTTTTTATAGACACATACCCAAATTAGACAAAGAGAGACGTATATTAGAAGAAACAAACATATTTTTGTGTTTTTGTGAATTAATTTCAAATATACAACTTATATATTGCCTTTTTCTATTATTTCATGATTTGGGAATGAATTAAAGTATAGTTCATGTATTCTGAAGTTATAAGTCTGAAACCGAGAAGTTTTAAAGTCATGCCATAAATAATTTAAAAGTTATCACAGAAATATATATTTCTCAATATTAAATGTATATCATGTATTTTGCCTTGGCTTTAAATTTTACTTAATATGTATATTAAAAGCTATATGACTCAAGCTCACCTCTGTTAGCACAGCAGTTCCCAACCTTTTTGGTACGAGGGACCAGTTTCATGGAACATAATTTTTCCACAGATGGGGGCAGGGGAGGATGGTTTCAGGATGATTCAAGTGCATTACGTTTATGGTGCAGTCAAACCTCTCTGCTAATGATAATCTGTATTTGCAGCTACTTCCCAGCACTAGCATCACTGCCTCTTCTCCAACTCAGATCATCAGGCATTAGAGTCTCATAAGGAATGTACAACCTAGATCCCTTGCATGCACAGTTTACAGTAGGGTTCCAGCTCCTATGAGAATGTAATGCCACTGCTGATCTGACAGGAGGCAGAGCTTATGCAGTGATGTGAGCAACAGGGAGTGGCTGTAAGTGCAAATGAAGCTCTTCACTTGCTTGCCCACCCCTCACCTCCTGCTGTATGGCCCAGTTCCTAACAGACCACAGACCAGTGTTGTTCCCTGGTTCAGGGGTTGGGGACCACAGTATTAGCATGTACTGTATATTAAACTTTTGAAGTAAATATTTACCTCCCCATTGTTACAGAATAAAAATATGTCACAGCTATTCAACAAAACATAGCAATAATAGAGCATATAAAAAATGAATAGGGGAGGAGCCAAGATGGCGGATGAGAAAAGCCACCAGTCAGAGTGTCTCCGCAAAAAAGATGAATTTTAGAAGAAAGAGAAAAAAATAAACTAGCAGAGAAACATAGATCGGGTGAGGGTCACAAGGAAGGGAGCCTGAAACTACAGGAGACTCCACAGGAAGACGTTGCAGAGGAGAAGTGGACGGAGAAAGGTCCCAAGAGGTTCAGAGACCAGTGACAAGGGTAGGTGGAGCAGATAACTTTCCCCTCCCTTGCATCTCAGACTGTTGGTGGGCTACTGACCGGTTGGAGAGACCTGCCAACACCAGCCCAGAGATGGCTGCCACCAGGGAGCCGTGGCCTCTTGCGGACATGGTGCCAGGTTCCCAGCCCCCTCAAGGCACCTCCCCGGGCGCAGACCAAGCCTATCAGCAGATGCTATATTGCTCCATTCTCTCCTTCCCCCTCCCTACCTGAACGTGCCCAGAGAGACAATTTAACCATCACATGGAGGCATCTCCAAGGAGTGGGAACTTTCCTTTTGGGGCCCTACAGCAGACTGAGGGGTACTCAGACTGCTAGCTCCCTACCTGCCAGCCCTCCCAGGTGCTGCTTGCCTGGGAACTCCAGGAGAGTGGGGCAAATCCCAAGGTGGAATGAAATCGATCCAGCTTGGGCACCCTGTAGGTGATTCAAGACCAGCACCCCTCCCCCTGTCAGGGTCAGGGATCGATCTCCAGGGCCCAGGGGACAGGCCTGCAGACCAGACCCCATACACCCAGGTCACGATCGCACTGCCCTGGGGCACGAATGAGAGATCTGTGAAAGAGCCTACTGAGGACTGTGTGCCTTCAGGGGCAGATCAGCGTGCCTGAGTGGCAGCCCTCCTCCCAAAAGAGGGCTGTGCACGCAGCTCAGGCTGAGATCCTGGGTAGGAAACATCCTGGCTCATGTCACAGCCAGGGGAGATCCATCGGCCTGAGGTCCCACTTGCAGGCAGAGGCCTTGGAGAGGCCACAGAGACAGTGGGGGCCATGGACAGCCCCAACCCTCAAGCCCAGACTTTAAGCTTAGTGGAGCCATTTCAGCCCCTCCTGGCAGCTTTGCACAGAAACAAAGAGCAGAACTTTGACCCCAGCTAACAGCAGTTGTGGAGCCTGAGGGCAGGCTTACCCAACCCAGCCCCACCCAGACTCATTCCCAGTCCTGCCCCCACTGAGGTGGAGAACAAGGACACACCTGGAAATCCCAGGGCCCCACCCATCACCTGAGGCACAAGAGGGCCTCTCTAGAAGAACAAGAGCTGGTGACAGGACCCCAAAACAGCATGCTCATCCCTGCAAGTGCCACCTACTGACAGGGAGGTCATCCTGCACACCCTTTTACTGCATCTACTGATTCATCATAAAGGGGATGGTCGCATCTCAGCCACAAACAACACCTACTGGCTCAGAGACTAAACAGGGCATGTCATTATCCAAACGAAAACCTAAACTCAGGAGGGAACAACTGATCCAGATGGGAAGGAACCAGTGAAAGAACTCTGGAAGTATGAAGAATCAAACGGAAAGCACACCCCCAAAGAGGAACAACAGCTCCTCGGCAATGGACATTAACCAAACTCAGAACACTAAAATGACAGAAGAAGAATTTCAAACATGGATTGTAAGAAAACTGAATGATATGCAAAAAAAAAAAAAA
>RJWJ010012851.1:0-41332 GCA_004363605.1 Indri indri
GTTGCTCCTCTCCTGCCTTCATTGCTTTCTCAGTCTTCTCCCCTGGGTGAGCTTCAGGTGGGTCAGAGAGCAGCTGGGCGAGTCAGTGGGGCTCTGTGCTGAATGCAGGCCCTGGGGGTGATCCTGTTTCACACTTGAATGGACCAGCATGCTCCCCAGGAGTGGATATGATAGACACACGATCAGGATGCTTCATCAGGTTCTCACCTATGTGTGGTTCATCTTTGAGTAGATCTCTACCCCCTACTGCGTGTCAGCATTGTGATTTATGCCCATTCCATATTCATGCTTGGGATTTATATCACATTTCCTCTAAGAACCTTGAAGCTCTTCACAGAGGGAGGCTTGATCCCCTGCAGGCAGCTATGTAGGCTGCTGCAGCCGCAGGAACTGACACCAAAATGCAAGGGTGAAGGAAACCTCCAGAGGAGGCCGAGGAAGGTGTTGTGTGGCAGGCAAGGGGGCAGCGGAGTATATGGCGGTGGACTCACTTAACTTTGTTCTAAGTGTGTCAAGGTCCCGGAGCCTGGGACCCCAGCTGTGATTAAAGAGCAGTGTATTTCATCACAACCGTCTGTCTGCAGGCTTTACTATTCTTAAAAAAATGTGATGGCCACTTCTAGGCCCACAGGAAGCAAGATGTAGAACTGGCTTGAAGGGAAATCACAGAAGACATGGTGCTTTCTGTGTCCTCTTCCAGCCAAGCTAAACATCTAAAAGGAATGTCTTCTAGGCCATAATGACCCATTGTGATATGTCAAAGACATTCTACAAGTAACAGAGAACATGAAAGTTGGCTTTTTGAATTTGGGAAACCAAAACAAAGCTATCTTAAATTTTCTACTTAGTATCAAATAGTAAAAAGGAATGCGTGTTTAAATCTCATTTCTACCAATTCTTGGGTTTCCCTCTTTATAAAATAAGAATCATGATGGCTGCTCAACTGGTGTGTGTGTGTGTATGTGTATAAAGATTTAAAAATAGATAAAATGCACTAATATGGTGCTTGGCACAGAGTAGGTACTCAATGTTTGTTCCCTCTCCCCTATGTATTTTTATTCTTACAATAGTCTTCTTAATTCTTAGGACCAGTGAGCCCCCTTCCAATGACAGATAAGTGCCCTGAGAACCACAGGTATAAGACAGCTAAGAAGAGAGAAGAGGCCTGGACAGAGAGAACTGGGGGCGTACAGTCGTTTGTGTGATGGCCTTTGCAAACAAAACTTTTGGGTGGTTGAATGTTCTAGCACAGAATTTCCCAACACACTCACACCCCTGACAATGAAACCTCTCCTCCTGGTTCCCCTCCTTCTTACTACGGCTGCCCCATTCCCTGACCAGCCTCTTCTTTCAGATTCAGGACAAAAAATCAGATGCAATTATCCCTATCCTCTAAAGACTGCTTCCCTCCACCTCTTTTAAAAGAGAGAGGATTAAGGCAGGTAGTCAGCAGTCTTCATGGATCCTTGTTCAAGATCTCTGATATAGGAACTGGACAGGGGCTCACCGTCACCACAGCAGAGCTGAGTGGACTTTACCTGGCCCCTCGTTTTCTTTTAACATGCCCATAAGCCATCCAACTGACTCCCTCATCATCTTTTTGTCCACAACCCTCTGATGAAACAGAAGGAACAAAGTCTGGAGACCAGTGGGAATAGTGGAGTAGACCAAGAGGGCCAGCTGGCATTGTAAGATCTGAGCACCCACTCCGTCTACAGCAGGGCTCCACAGGCTCTTTAGACCCCTTGGGGCAGAACAGCCCATACTGGGCTCTAAGGTAAAACGTGTAAGTGGAGACACAGCTCAATCAGGACAGGCCTCTCCCCCTTCATCTCTACACTACACACAGGTGGGAACTTGGGTGGCAGATGGTGATGGTTCCCTGGATTGCCGGAGGAGAGATTTCATCTGTCCATTAGATTTTGTACTGTTTCAAGAAGAAAACACCTTCAGGAGGAAAGGTTTTGCAATCTAGGGGGAAAAAAGTTGGAATCTGGGACATCCTACACATAGATGGAACATTGTGGGCAGTCCCCTTACTTGGATGTGTCTTTCAGGTTCAGTAAAAATGCGACCTTCCTTTCAGAGGCTTTCCTGAGTCCTTAAGTAAAAGAGAGCTGCTTCTCCCCTATGAACCTGATCTGCATCTCACATAGGACACTAAGCACTTTCTGCCATACGCTCTGCTTATGTAGGTGACTTCTGTCTCCTTCCTGAGGGCAGAAATCATGAGTCTGACTCAACTTTGCATTTCTCAAAGGACTTAGTAAAGATTTTTATGATAGAAAATGCTTAATATACATACATGGAGTGTGAAAAACAGTGACAAAAGAAGCGTCATTTCTTTGACACCTGTAGGAAACATGTGGTCCTATAGACCCTCTAAGACCCTCACCACTTCATGCCACTAATCCTGATAAATCAGAATTGTCATTTTGTAACTCCTGTTTAGGGGCCCCCATGAAATATGAACTACTTCACAGCATCTCCTTACCTCTCTGCAACCAACTCAAGTCTCACCTCAATCCTCCTTCTCTGTCTGGAGAAAGACCTGCCCCCCTCATAGACAAACTTCTCGGAAGGGTTGGGCATGTTGCTGTCTCAATTTTCTCATTTTCCATGGGCCATTCTGCCCATTCTAATTTTGTTTTAGTACCCATACTCTTAATGACTCTAAATAAAATGGCTCACTTGGCAACATTCAACCATATTTATTATGCCCTTCTTGAAACACTTTTTTCCCTTGACTTCTGTGACACTCTACTAAATTTCTACTCATGTCTTCGTTGATTGATTCTTGGTCTCCTCTGTTGGCTCATTCTCCTCAACCTGCCCTTCAAATCTCAGAATTCCCCAGACCTCAGTCACGGGTCCTCTTTCACTGTATGTTCTCTCTGGAATTTTTATCCACATCCAAGGTTGTGATAACATACACCACGCAGTGTCTGCTCTCGAATCTGTCTCCTAAGCAAACTGTTCATTGAGATCTAAATCCTCATATCCAACAGTCTGTCTCATCAGCTCCTCAATCTCAACATTTCTAAAATTGAATTTGCGATGGCTCCCATAAAATAAAGTCCCCTTTCAATGTTCCCCAGATGGTAGAAGTATGCATGTGTATATTCTGTACTTCTTTCCATAGCACTTAACCACAATATGAATAAAATAATAAATTATAAATGACCTATTAACTGACTTCTCCAATATAATATAAGCTCTTTGAAAGTAGAAATTATGTCTATTGATAATTATTCATTAAATGAATGAGAGTGTCAAAATTAATAAATTCATGAGAGAAGGAATGAATGAATTTGGCTAGACCTTCCCAATCCCATCCAGCCCAAAACTAACAATTTATGAGTTCTCCAGTGGTGTATTGCGTTTGAATGCATGCCGCAGGGGGGAAAAAAATGTGGCATTGAAACTATCCATAAAATGTGAACAAATAAATAGGGAAAGAGACCTATCCAAAGGAAAGCATTTAGGCATAGAATTCAGAAATTTAGATGCAGATCGTAACTTTCATATTGATTTCAGCACCTGTAGGTCCTGGGTTTTCCTACTGCTGAGGAAGCTGATATAGTGGCCTGTTGCACATGCATTCATGGGCAGGGATGTGGCTGTTCTGAAAGTTAACGTGACTGATACACACAGCTTTGTCTCCAAACTGACAACTTGCTTATCCCTAATAATTCAAAAAAAATGCTTTTTGTGGTGATCTATTCATAATTTTTAAAGGCTATTTTTAAAAAAGAAGAAGAGGGAGGAGGAGAAGGAGGAGGAGAAGGATTTTTTTTTAAATTCTAAGATTAAGATGGCATATTTAAAAATCACCCAAATGATTGAAACTTCAAGAACTTTTTTCACAATATGGCTTTAGGTGTGGAGCTTTAATAGTATGAAACAAGCTCATGAAATTTAAAATCAGTATATGCATCATAAACACTCAATAAAGGGTGTGTTGAGCATTTCCCCAAATTCCCTCTTACCCAACACCTTCTATTCGGGTGAGTTACCTGACTACCATCCTGGGAGACTCTACTCTTTGAAGGCAGGTCATGAATTTCTATCTTTGTATCCTCCATAGGACCAACACAATTTTTGAAAGAATACCACTAATCAGATATTTGTTAAAATCAATGTTATTAATGATTTTGCTTTTTATGAGGCAGTTTCTCCTTGCTCCATGAGGGTAGGGATCTTCTTTCACTGATATATCTTAAGCACTTAGCACAGAGCCTGACCCATAATAGGGGTTCAATAATAAATATCTATTGAATGAATAAGTAAGCTGAATGATGCTAACCTATACTTGTCAAGTGACTGTATATCTGGTAACTGGCAGTGTGTCCTCCCCTGGGTTGGTGTGGATGAGCTGCCATGAATGAAGCCTCTTGTGTTTGCCTCTTCCTACCTCTCTCTGCTGTGTACCACTGGCATAGACTTTCAGATATTTAATACCTTCAGCCTGGTTAAGACACTGGAATCCACAGTCTGAGAGCAATGTTGAGCCTCTGTGCTCTAACACATTGTGAATTGACATAATAGTTCAACTCAGAGGGTGGTGTTCCTTCCTTGTACTTAGGGCTATTGCATTGCTGCCCCTTTGGACTGCCTAGAACAACTACCTTATGGGGTCATTGAGAGTATACTATATGAGATATCACATAAAATATAGAACTGATGATCTGGGCAATAATAGTATGGTGGTTAAAAGCCCAGGCTCTGGAGCCAGACCCTCTCAATTCAAATCTGGGCTTTACAACTTACTAGCTGTGTCACCTTAAGCAAATTTCTTAATCACAATGTGTTTCTCATCCAAAAATACAAATAGCAATACTTACCTTATAGGACAGCGTATAGATTAAATGAGTTAAAATGTGTGAAGAAGTAAAAGTCATAAGTAAACGCTACCTGCTATTTTGATCATTATTGTTAGCTTCAATGAACTCATTGAGAAGTTACTATGTGCTGCACATCAAAGATATATTATTTCAGTTAATTCTTAAAACAACTCTATGGGCTACTATTATTATCCCTGCTTCATTAATAAAAATATTGAGGTTCAGAAAGTTTTAGTAATACCCTAAAAATCACATAGCCAGTAAGTGGCAGAGCCTGAATTTAAATGCAGGTATGTCTGAAATATTCTTTCATAGAAATTTTCCTTAATAGAATTTGAAATGTCTGCATTCTTGTTGACATTATAATTTCTAATATATGACTTTTAGGCTTTTTAACCATGCTGGTGACCTCAGAACATTTTTCAAAAAATTAACTTTAAAAGCATTTAAATATTAATATTTAAACATCCATTGGTTCAATGATCTATAGTTTCTAAAGACTTTTACAGTTCTTAAATTATACTGTGGTCCAGTTCACTAATCTCTGTATTTCCTCTACTAGGATTTTAGCAAAATCAGTCAATTAAATAATACAAATTAAAAATTAAAACCTGCAGAATGGCAAATGATATCCAAAATAGACAATTTGCATTCCATGGTGTAGGGATAGCAAGGTTATAAAACCTTTCCTTGAAAGATCAAAACACAACCATTTCTGTATTCATTTTCAACAGTGAGTTGAAGTTACACACGCTCTAGTCTAACAGTGATTCTCTACCAAGTGTGGAAGTGTCCTGACACCAGGAGTAGTGGAGACTCATCTATTGAAAATGACTAAGTGCCCTGCAAGTGGCCAATTTCCTTCTGATAGCAGTGACAGACTTAAAATTTGAACTCTTTTCAGACACCCCCAGCAGATAAAACAAGGAAAACTGAAAAGCAATCCATTTACAGATGTCAACACAGCTGCTGTATTTGTGGGCATGATTTGCTGTGCCACATTTGATGGATTATTTTTTATATCCTTGAGATTCATCTTGTCTTCATTGAAATATACTATAAAGTGTTCTGTTATCTTTTGCCAGGTGAACGAATTGTGATATTTGGTAAAAATGTCTTTTATAGGCAAGAGATTACAGTGCACAGAGAGCTAGCATGGCCTGAGTTGGCAGGAGAGTGGTAATTTTTGCACGATACACATTAGAATGCTAGTTACAACAGCACAGGTTTACACAGTGTTTAACTTGATGTTTGAAAATCTTATTTTTCTCTTCAACAGGTTAATTACGTATGGTTTTGTGAAGGCTATGATACATGCTGGCCAGTTGAAAAATGGAGACTTTCATTTCACTGACTGTTTATTTTTTGGTTCACTGATGTCTGCTACAGATCCAGGTAATTGCTCAAATAATATGTTTCCTTCTTTTAAAGACTCAAACATTTAAATTGAATGTTTCTCCCAAGACCATGACCTAAGTCTATGTAATAATAATTCCTTATTCCTCTTCACTTGCAGTTGACACATCTGTTAGTAACAAAAAGAAACAGGTGAATATTCTAATAGTGCTTAAGAAATTGGCCAGAAAGCAATCTCAGCATGAGAGAGACTCTTTAAAGTTATTGCAGTTTATTTCTCTGGAACAGGTAGTCATTTTGAGCTATAGTTATTAATTTTTCTCCATTGAACACATCCTATCTTCTTTCAAAAATGATCTGTTGAATTAAATGACCTAAAATATTTTTAAAAATTTTTTTGCTATGGAACTTTTCAAATATATCCAAAGTAGGGAGAATAGTAAAAAGAATTGCCATATACCCTTCAGCAATTATCAAATGTGACCAATCCTTTTACCTATACCCCTTCTACAAACACACACTTCCTCTCAACATGACTGGATTATGTTATAGCAAATCCCAGATGTCATATCATTTGATTTATAAATATTTTGAAAAATGATCATTGCCATTATAAAACCTAAAAATATGAACAATCATTCTTTAGTAATATCAAAGATTTAGTCACTGTTCAAATATTCCCATTTTCGTTATCATTATTAGTTTGTATAGCTGTTTGTACAAATCAGGATCAAAACAAGGGCTACACATTACAATTGATTTATGTGACAGTTGAGCCTCTTTTAATCTATAAGTTTCTCCTCTATTTTTTTAATTTTCTTACTTTTATTTATTTTTTTTAAAGAGGTAATTTGTCTTGTGATTAAATTGAATATGGTTCTTTAAAATGTTCTTTATGCTCCAGTGGTTAGATCTACAGGCTTAATCAGATTGGAGTTCAACTTTTTTGGCAAGATTACTTTAAAGGTGGTGCTGTGAGCCTTTCTGTTGTATCATGTAGGGAGACAAATTGTGATTAGTGACTCAGCTGTCAGCCTGATCCATACCGGTACGGAATTGCTACTCCAGCAAAGACCACCTGAACACACCTGTAGTTGAACAAAATGATTCTATTACACGTTGCAGTGAGAAAGAATACTCACCATGGGGAACCATGAGACATCTCAGTGGGTGTTAGAAAGGACTTAATATAGGAGTTGGGTTTATGTTTGATGATTTTAGGGAGGTTTTAAGAATCAGAGATTTTCTCTGAATTAGATGTCATCAGAAAGTGGGAATAATTCCATAATTGGACATCTTAGTTAAGTCTCGTTTGGAAGGAGGAAAGACTCAGTTGAGCCTGAAGCTACACTTGGTAAAGATGCAATGGTCACTCATAATAGCCAGGATGGGGGGATGTTTGGTCAGTTTTGCGGTTTGTACAATGTTCATTATTTGTGTTATGTGTAATTATGTAGAAGTCATGCTTTTGTATTGATCCATCATGGTCACGAGTAAACTTGCGTGATGTCATTGTGTGAAGTTGTTCATGTTCGGCAGGACCAAGGCCCAGCGGAGAGTATCAGGGCAGTCTTGAATGTCAGGGGCTACTTTTCTCTTTCTTAGGATGTCCCTCAGACCAGCAGCATTGGCACCATAGGTTGACTTTTTATAAAAGCTCAACTCCAGACCTAGTGAGTCAGAGACTAGAATTTAAGTGATTCAAATGCATATTAAAGTTTGAAAAGCTCTACATTTTAAGAATTGCTTATTTTACTTTATGGCAGTAGTACCCATGGTTACTGCTGAATCCAGTATTTATTGGAGTTTATAAACTAGTGGTATGCTAATTCAATCCTACCTTTTGCATTTATTACCTTGTACTTTCCTTAAGGAAGTAGTTTTCAAGTTCAATTATTGCAGTAACTGATGGTGTAATTTCAACAACCAAAAAAAAAAAAAGTAGGGAAAATGATCTATTTTTTGCCTTTATTTACTAATTTTCAAAACAATGTGTTGTGTAGCATCCTCCATGTATTACAAATGAAATGGGCTTTTAAAAAAAGTATCATGAACACAATGGATTTTTACATAGTTGGTATATTTCAATCTACTGTGGTCGTTATTTTTTAGATGATCAAAATATTCTATATTCAGCAAATGCGAGCCTCTTCAAGTTTCTCCTATGTACTTTTGCTATAATCCAATAGTTTTTGATAGGTTTCTTGCTTTTGTTAGGACTGGATGTTCCAACTTTATATTATATATTTCTGGCAGCCTGACTTGGAAACGGCAACTTCTTCAAAAAGCCTTTGTTCTTTGTAAGAGTGAAATTTATTTAGAGACCACAATCTAGGCACTAAGAGTTTACATTGCTGCTAGATTGGTTATTGTTTCTAGACCTTTGTTTTGAAGGAGAAATTATATCATATTATATTTTCATATTCATATTAATATTTTTCAGTTAAAATTTTATATTATAGTAATTTTACTTAACAGCTTTGAAATTTTATTTTCATTTTTCTTCTGCCTACTTTTCTTTTTCCAACACATTAATATACTCTCTTACTTGCTTAAATTAAATGATCTTACTTGCTTATTATGATTTGAAAAATCATAATACACATGTTATTCATAAAAATATGATAACTGAAAACTGGTTAGGATTTCATTGTGGTCATTGTTAACCTTTGGATATATCTCACTCATAGATATACAGTTAAAAATTACTCTGTTTTAAAATCACTTGAAATAATTCCTCTGTATGGTTAAGCCACAAGTCAATACACAATAATATTCATTTGTGTATTTTGCTTTTAATTTTTGTTTTAAAATTAGATTAAATATCTACGGGATTCCAAAATGAAAACCACAAAACAAAATAGGAGAAATGTAGCTTCCATCCCTGTCCCCATTACCCTAATTTCTAACCATTTTGGTTAGATTTTAGCTTACCCGTCTATATTTAAATTTAAGCAAATATAAAAACATGCACATATTTTATGTGCTACTATACACATGGTTCTTCACCTTAGTTCTATTTGATTAACAGTATTTTGGAGATTGCTTCATAGCAGCATGTTAAGATCTTTCTCATTCTCTTCATCAGCTGCAGAATACTTCATGGTTTATTCAACCAGTCCTCTATTAATGGACATTTAGTTTCTTTCTTGTCTTTTGCAATTATGAGTGGTGTTGAAATTAATACACTTGAAATTAATACCTTTTCACATTTTTCTTGTTTCTTTGGGAAAGATTTCTAGAAACTGATAAAGGTAAATGCATTTGTAATTTTCTTAGATGCCAAATTCCTCTTCATAAAGTTTGTACCATTCTGCATTCATACCAGTACCTGTTCTTCACAGTCTTACCAATGTAGTAGGCTATCAAAATTTTGGGGTTTTATCCTCATGATAGTGAGGATTTATATGTCCCTGTGGTTTGACTTAGTACTTCTCTTATTATAAGTTGAACATTTGTTCATATGTTTAGGGGACATAGGAATTTTTTTTGAAAACCAACTATTTATAAGGTGTCCTTTCCAGTAGAGTTCTTGGTCTTTTACATTTCAAATTGTAGAAGCCCTTAATGTTATTACAGATATTAATTCTTTGTCTATACTATAAGTAACAGATATTTTCCTTAGTTTGTCATGTTTTATTTTGCTTATGGATTGGGGGGTTAATATATAATGGAAGAGAATGAACTGAAAGTGGGTCTCAGGTGTGGAACCCAAGATGTAGATTAGAGCCCCAGCGTGGTATACAGGGGTAGACTGCTCTTTCCCCAGGGTGAGGGATGACCTGGCCACTATGTCATTGCTGGAAGATTTTACCTTAGGTTCACACAGCCCTAGGAAAATGTAGAAGTTTCTTGGCAGCCTCTGGAAGCATGGACTCAGGACAAAGTATTTTTATCCATTAGTGATTTGTCATTAGTTAAGTTTGCTCTCTTCTGCCATACATGGGCATTCGCCTTTCAGGGTCAAGTCTCGTTTCAGGTCACCTTTGCACAACTCTGCAAGTTGAAAAGTGCAACATCCATTATTTCCTTGTCCCAATGCTGAAGGCTAAATTTGTTGTATATGCTATTGAGTGACTCAGCTGGCTCTAAACACAATTGAGTTGTGTTCAAGCTTTGCTCCTTCTGTGGCTGCTGATATCCCTGAGGTTATGTTTACACTACACAGGAAAACTGATTGAAATGGAGAAATAAATCCAACTCAGTAGGATGGTTATTTATCTGCATTGTGTCAAACAACTGAGCTGTTTGAATTTTTGAAAATACAAAATTGGCTCACAACCATAAAGAGAATACTGGGACCCAGGTCCACTTTCCAAGTGTGGCACGGGCCAGCTGTGCAACTTTGGGCAACCACTTAGCCTCTCTAGATTTTATGGCTGCTTGGAAGTGGAAGATACTCACTCTCATCTCTTTCAACTCCTTTATTTTATGGATGAAGAAACTGAGTCTTCACCTGTAAAATGAAAAGTTTTAACTAGAGCTCTAATATCCTTCCAGCTCTAATGTTCCATGATTCTTATTTCTGTAAGATTGGTTTTTGTTTTAAAGCAAGCTATTGTTTTAAAGAAAGTAAAAGTCAACCCAAAGCCTGCCACCCAGGTAGTCTGGGGTTCTAACCTCAACTCAACAAATGCTGGAGGTGATCTCAAACAGTAGAAACCTGCACATGAACATGAACACTTAAATGGCCTTCTTTTACTGGGAGTTAATTGTTATATTGAAACATACTGAACCCACTCTCTGCTAAATTGGTGCAATTTAAAATCTTCAACAACCTTAAAACACCTAGTTAATCTTACCCCACAATTATTCATTTATTGCCTAAATTATTGTGACTCACTAATTCATGAAAGAGAACCTATGCTCTCCAGGTCTGCTATTTCTTGGCCTTCTTAAAATTAATTCTTTCCCATTTAGCCTTAGCTAAATCTTAGCGAGGTGTTATTATCTATTCATATTTATCTTCTATAGATACACATTTAGACTTAAATCTAATTCTCCCTGCATGTTTCAGACTGTTCCTCAGCCAATTTTTCTTTTAGCTCTAGTTAGGATGATTTGACTATAATTTGATTAATTTTATTTCGTCGTTTCCTTGCTGATGAGGATCTTGCTGATGATGTGCAGGTCATCAGCAGCACTTAGCGATGAGCGGGTAATTAAGGGCAGAGCCCCCAAAGAGACAGTGTGTGGTAAATGGCCATGTAAGGGGAGAGAGAAATACGTAGAGAGCTCAAGCAATGAGCCAGCTCTTCTTCAGGCACTTACAGAAAAGCAAGAGTCAGAGGGTGGGGAGGAGAGAGAAAAGAAACAAAATGCAAGAGAGCAAAAGCCCCAACAACTAGAAATAGGTGAATTAGTTAACAAAGCTCATTTTGCAAATGGCCAAACCCTGTCAAGGGGCTCTCTGACCTCAAACTATCACCCTGTCTCTTTCCGGAGGGTCTCAGTTCAGCTCGGGTCTCAGTTTGGTAAATTTAGATTATACAAGGTAATGATTTTGATTAATAAGTCTGAAATTGCCTTTATAAGGGGTAGGTGAGGTAAAGAGGTAGGTCTTTAAGGTGTGTAAAGATACATGGGGATTCCAGAATACCCATGTGCCTTGAACAGAATTGCCCCCTCATCTTCTTCAGGTCTTTGCTAAAATGTCACCTCAATGAGACCCTTTCTTGCCCATCATATAAAAAACCCCACCTCCTCCCTCTGCAAGTCACCCCCAGATCACAGTGCTTTCCATCCATCCCTTTCCTCGTCTTACTTTCCTCCACATCACTAATCACTGTTGATCTGCTATTTACTTACATACTTATTTCTTTGTTCCCTGTGTGGGAGGATATCTTTTTCTATTATTCTGGATTTTTCGCTGTCTTTTCAGTCTTATAGTTCTCATATCTATAACAGTAGGCTTTTAATAAATACCTGTTAAATTACTTAATTAATATGTTCGAGGAAGAAACTGCTAGAGCAAAGTGTGGAGTGCGAAAGGGGGTCTTCTCAGATATGAAATGTGAAGCAGTTAGTGTGCCAGATCACCCTCAGGGATAAGGTCCTCATGGCCCAGGGAGGGACAGTGACTCGAGATAAGAGTGGGACTCCCAGCACATAGCTGAGTGGCAATGTTGGTTTCTGTCCCCTGAAAAGGATGTATCCACTAAGACAAACATATATGTCTTTCTTCTTGTCCAACCATGTAGCAAATATTTCTTTCTCCCTGTTTACCTAGAGGTCAGTGGCTGAACACTTTCTAGAGCATGCCAAGCTATGGTTTGCAGACTTGCAGAAGCAGTTATAACAGTGTGTTTTTTCTAGGTTGGAAGATGTTCAAAATAGTAGCTTCCTTTGGGAAAAGGAAGAACTCAGCACATTACATCAAGTATTAAATAATCACCCAGAAGATGCCAGAAACTCATCCTGGTATTTACAGAACTGACACTTTCTCCAAGGTCTCCAGGAAGCCATTCATTCAGGCACATGTGTTCTGTGCATTTTCTCACTTCATCAATTTCCCTGCTTCCTATTTGGATTAAAATGTCTTCATTGTGTATGATGCAGCTGTCTTGAGACTCAAATACAGCTGCACTGTTTTGAACTCCAGAAGTATTAATCCAGTATTCAAAACTAGAAGATAATTCTTAATTCATAGACTTGTTCACTTTTCTCCCTAGAGGACTAATCTAAGGTGTCATGATTTAGGTTACATCAGGTTGGCAGGGCATACTCTAGAGTTGTTCTGTCCAATGTGGTAGTTACAAGATACATATGGCTATTGAACACCTGAAATATGACTTCTCCAAATTGATATGTGCTGCAAGTATAAATACACCCTAGATTTCAAAGACTTAATATGAAAAGAGTAAAATATCTCATTAATAATTTTATGCAGTATTCATTATATGTTGAAATTATAATATTCTTTAATATTGAGTTAAATAAAATATACTATTAAAATTAATTTCACCTGTTTTCTTTTTAAATTTTTAATATGGCTACTAGAAAATTTAAAATGATATATGTGGCTTGCATTGTATTTTTATTAGACAGCATTGCTATAGAGCAATGAAGAAATTAAACTGTTGGAAGCCAAAAATGTGATCCTTCATATATATACCACAATAAGTAAAAGAATTAAGTACAGATACAATGCACTGCATAGATTATGCCATGTGGTGAAATACAGGCAATTTATTTTTATGAGATTGAACTAATGTCACTGAAATTTTCTTTCTAAGGCCTCTTTTTCTAGTCTCATTTTCCTGCTCCAATGCATAATAATCCACAAACTAATTTACACCCATGCTTCAGAAGCAAAAAGAGAGTAAATATCTATATAATTTAAATATCATATATGTGCCATTTAAACCGTAAATACTGTGGCCTCTGACTTGGGAAAAGCAGGTTAAATAAAGTCCTGTCCAAATGTCTCAATTGTGTTCTTTCCCTTAGAACATAAACAAGTTCTTAAACCCTGATGATCTCAGAGGTTTTTTTTCACTGCTCATTAGTGTTTTGTTTTATATAACTTGTCACAAATCCAAGACACTTGACATTTATGATAGCCTGGTTTCAAAGTTGTTGATGCATTTAATGTTCTTAAATTGTATAGACTCAATATTAGAAATAAGTATTTATTAGTAGTAAATAGAGACAACCTGTGTAGCCAGTTGGAAAATACAGTCCATAACTCTTTTCATCAAGTTCAGATTTTAAAAACCTAGTTGAGGCCGGGCGCGGTGGCTCACGCCTGTAATCCTAGCACTCTGGGAGGCCGAGGCGGGCAGATCGTTCTGAGCTCAGGAGTTCGAAACCAGCCTGAGCAAGAGCGAGACCCCGTCTCTACCAAAAATAGAAAGAAATTAATTGGACAGCTAAAAATATATATATAGAAAAAAAAAATTAGCCGGGCATGGTGGCACATGCCTGTAGTCCCAGCTACTCGGGAGGCTGAAACAGTAGGATTGCTTGAGCCCAGGAGTTTGAGGTTGCTGTGAGCTAGGCTGACGCCACGGCACTCGCCCCAGGCAAAAAGAGTGAGACTCTGTCTCAAAAAAAAAAAAAAACCTAGTTGATATAAATTGTTAGTTCTGTTCTCCAACTAAACAAGGCAAAATATATGTAGTGCTTAATGTGATCCATTCAACACTAAATATATCTAAGAAAGCATGTACAGACATTTCAAAATACAAAAGGCCAATTGAGTTTTGCATGGTACCTAGTAAATATTTACTGAATAAATAGAGCAGTCATTGAATATTGATTAAGAACACTGTCCATGGTATGGGACAGGCCATGTTTAAATCCTCATTCTGTTTGACCCAACTGAGACTCTGTTTCTCTGTCTGTAAAATGGGGATGTAAGATTTACTTTAGGGGTGCTTTGTAAGGATTAAATGAGATAATATGTGCTATTTTTATTGTTATACTGTTATCATTTTATGTTATACTAATATGGGACTACTGTTTTACCATCAACATAATACAGTGCGAGATATACCTTTTTGCTTGTTTTCCTGGTAATAATAATAGATTTCCATTAATCTGCATACTTGGTTAGCAGAATGCTCCCCTGACCAACCACATTCATTTGTGAGTTGTTTGGTTAAAGTTGGGAGTGTAATATATGTAATATAGTAATTTTGCTTTGAACAAGATACAATATAAATGAAAGGTAGTAATTTTTTAAAGTAAATCTCAGACATTGTCATTTTACCCTATGTATTTTGGTATACATCTTTAATATTATGGAAATTGTTCTTAAGTAACCATGAAGCCATTATCAGACCTGCAGAATTTCCATAATCTATTGGTATCATCTTGTACTCAACCCACATTCAAATTTTCTTGATTTTTGCCCTTTTCCTTTAATCAGAACCCAAACAAGCTTCCCAAGTGACGTTTAGTTGTCATATCTCTGCATTCTCCTTTAATCGAGAGCAGTGCTCCCACCTACCTTTTCTTTTTATGCTATTATTGAGGAAATTCATTTCTGTAAGATGTCTCTCATTCTAGATTTATCTGCTTCCTATTGTATTATTTAATTGTTCCAGTGTCCTCTTATTTCTGTGAGAGTTAGCTTCAAAGAGTCTTGATTAGATTTAAGTTCACTTGTTTTTACAAGAAAACTGCATAGGTGATGCTTTGTATATCATGTTGCAACATATTGTGGGTCACATGATGACTTTCAGTCACACCGAAAGTGTGGGTGTCAACTTTTAGTGATGCTAAGTGTCATCAATGGGTTCAGGTGGTGAAAGCCTGATTCCTCCTTTTGAATTTCCCCACGACTTTCATGTAATGGTTTCATCCGCTGATGCTTATTGTTTGAATCTATTAGTTGCATTAGAAATTGTGATTATTTTCTATCATTTCTTCCAAATTATTAGCTAGAATTGTTTTTACAGCAAAAAAAATATGTCCTATTTTAAACTACTTCTTATATCATCTAAATGGAATGTACAAATCTTATCTGGATCCTTGTTCAAATAAGGCAGCCGTAAATAAACTTCTGTTTTAAACATAACCACAATGCCATCATCACACTTAAAATATTAACATTTCCATGGTAACCAATATAATGACCCTCTAAAGATGGCCATGCCCTAATCTCTGAAACCTGTGAATATGTTACCATACATGGCAAAGAGGGATTTGCAGATGTAATTAAGTTAAGAACCTTGAAATGTGGAGATTACCCTGGATTATCTGGATGGGCCCAATCTAATCACATGCGTTTCTAAAAATTGGAGAACCTTTCCTGGCTGCAATTAGAGGAAGATGTGACTATGAAAGAAAAGCACAAAGAGATATAATGCTGCTGACTTTGAAGACGGAGGGAGGGGGCTACGAGCCAAGGAATGTGGGCGGACTCCGGAAGCTGGAAATGGTAAGAAAAGTGATTATCTCCCAGAGCCTACAGAAAGGACTGCAACTCTGCTGACACTTTGATTTTATCCCAGTGAGACTTGTGTTAGACTTCTGATTTACGGAACTATAATGAATCTGTGTTGTTTTAAGCCACTAAATTTGTGATAATTTGTTACAGCAACAATAGAAAACTAATATTATTTTAAAATGCTTTCAAATATATAGTTAGGTTAAAATTTACCCAAACTGTCTCATAAAAATTTTCATAGCTGCTTTCTTTGACCGAGGATCCAGACAATGATGTGTGTACATTGCTTTTGGATGAAAAAAGAATGATTTAAAATAACAATAAAATTGTAGGATATTTTTGTGGAAAGAGACTTCAGGAATCATTTAACACATCCTTATTGCACAAAAGAGCAAACTAAGGTTTAGAGGCGAGTGACTTGGCCCTAGAACAGTCATTTAGTGTAACCTAGCATTACAATCTCCTGAAAATCATGAAGGTCAGCAGTGGATTCTGGGAAAGTGGTGAACTTAATGTGGCTTTCTTGCCCTGTATTGCTCCGATTTATCTGATTTTGCTAAGGTAAAGAGCTCTTGGTTCTTAAAAGCAACTGAGTGCTGGTGAAGCTTTGAGCTCTGTGTAGACCCCACAGAAATAACAGACACTAACCTTTCTCCACCATAAGTGGCATGAGCACCTAGATTCTAGCTTCAAAGAAGTCTTGAGATGGAGACTGTAAAGCTATGAATGATTCAAAAAAGTTTTGGGGTATAGAAATCTGTGGACCTTGGGAGTAGAAATGGGCTAGTAGGTTGACATTGGCTCTGCATGAGTGAACTTGATCTCCTGGGTTACTGGGTAAAGGGTGGCCTCCTCCAGGTACCTGCTTCTACGCCACTGGCCTACCTCCTGCACTCACATGGCTGCTATCACACAGGGTGGTCCGACAAGCCATAATAAGCCAACAAAGAAAAATAAAAACATGTCAGGACTTACTAGCAACCTGAGAGGGGAAGATCAATTAGAATAAACAGAATATACACTCAGGGAATAAGTTCCTGAACTAGTCAGAGGATAATTTGAACAGCCATGATTTTCTATGTAAACAATTAAGTAGATAAAGAAGAGGGTAGTATAGTGAAAGCCTGAATTAGTGGAAGATTAAATAGAAGGATTACTCTAAAAGCACAAAATAAAATATAAAAAGATGCAAATCATGAAGGAAATAATAGAAACTTGGTGGAGAAGTCCAAGAGACATCACATGTGAATAATACTTTGTTCCAAGAAGAGAAAAAGGAATAAGTAAAGAATAGGGAATAATTAAGCAAATGAAGTACAATTTCTCTGGGCTAAAACAAACAAATAAACAAAAAAAAAAAAAAAAAAAAAACCCTGAGCCTGCAGATTAAATCCATCTGAACTCATCCAGTTTCAGGCAAGATTGATGAGAAAATCCTAAAGTACATCTCCAGGCAAAACTCCTAAACTATAGGGAAGAAGAGATAATCTTGCAAGGAGAAAACCAGAGAGAACAGTCGCTTACAAGTAAAAAAGAAACACGTTGCCATTGATTTCTCATTTGCAATACTTGATGTTAGAACATAGAGAGTGGAGTAGTATCTTCAGACTGCAGAGAGATGTAACTGAAGCTCAAACATCCTATACCTGGCCAAGATACCACTCATCTGTCTGCGTAAAGAAAGCTGTTTAAAATAGGCAAGAATACCACATCTGAAGAACAAATGCTAGAAAATAGTCTAACCAAACATTTGAGTCAGTTGTTATAAATATGAACAGACTAAATTTTTCAACAAGAAAGAGTCTTCTGGCTAGTTAAAAAGCAAAACCCACCTATATATAGTTTACAAAAACACATTAAAAAGTGATTTTAAAAAACAACTTGCAAATAAATTGATGGACCAAGAGACATCAGTCAAATGCAAACACAAAGAAAATTGAGTGACGATAATATCAAACAAGGTATAATTTAAGATTAAAAGCACTAAATAAGAATTAGAGTACATGATGCATGATAAATGGCATGATTTGTATGGAAAATAATTTGTGGAGAAAATATAACAGTCATAAAATTGTGTGCAGCAAATCATAGTTGCTAAATATATGTCTAAAAGTTTTAAAAATACACAAGGCGACTGGTAAAAATTCAATTATAGTGGGTTCTTTCGATAAAACTCTTTTAGAATTAGACAAATCTAATACAGAAATAAAAACTAAGAAATTAAATACAATTAATCAACTTGATGTATAAGATAAGTAATAAACCTTTACCTCTTTAATCAATGAAAAATTGTTTTTGGTATTTCCAAGGAAATTTTTAAATATTGATCATATATTTAGCCTCAAAGAAATATCAACAGATTTTTAAGAAGAATAGAGATTTTACTGGCAACCTTCTCTCACCACAATCTACAAAAAGGAAAGAAATATCTTAAATTTCAAATTAAGAATAAATCAAAAGGAAAACTTTTTAATGTCTAGAATGCAAATTAAAGAAGAAATTTTGGACCAAAACCTAAGATATAAGAAAAACCAAAGGAAAATCAGAGGAAGATGTGTGGCATTAAATATCTTCATTATTAAAGAAGAAAAACAAAGTATGAAGGAATTTAGAGTTTACCGTGAGAAACCAGAAAAAGAACAATAAAAATAAGCCAAAAGATATCAAGAAGAGGAAAGTAACAAAAACAAATGCCAAGAATAATAAAATGGAAAATAAATAACAACAACAAAAAGTACAAAGATAAATAGATGTCACAGTTAGTTGAGAAGACCATGAGAATATGTGCAATCCTCATGACCTTCAATGAGGAGAAAAGAGAGGAAGCAAAAATTATAGAAGATTAGATAATGGGAAGAAAACATATCCACAGATAATGCAACTTTATGCAACTCTTTAGCAAAAAAAAAAAAAAAGAAAGAAATTAAAACCCTGAAGGAAATTATAAAAGTTGCTTCAGTGATAAATGGAAAATGTGAACAATCTAAATACCACAGAAGAGATTGGAAAGGTGATCAAAGATCTACTATTAAAAAGGCACCACGATCAGATGGTTTCACAGCTGAATTATATCTAATTTTAAAGGACAGAGAATTCTGACAAAAGTTAAACTATTGCAAACCCATAGAAACATGAAAAATATTTCAATTTGTTCAAAGATGAAGCATTAAAATCGAAAGCTGAAAAAAGGACAGCAACAAAATAGGAAAACAGTAAAACAATCCCACTTGCAATATGAATACAAAATTTTAAATAAAACACTTGCAAAAAACTCATAACAAATGTTGGTGTGGATGCGAAGAGATAGGAACACTCACACACTGCTGGTGGGACTGCAAACTAGTACAACCTCTATGGAAAGCAGCATGGAGACACCTCAGAGAGCTAAAAGTAGAACTACTATTTGATCCAGCAATCCCACTACCGGATATTTACCCAAAGGGAAAAAAGACATTCTGTAAAAAAGACATCTGCACTTGAATGTTTATAGCAGCACAATTCACAATTGCAAAGATGTGGAAATAACCCAATTGCCCATCAATACATGAGTGGATTAATAAAATGTGGTATATGTATACCATGGAGTACTATTCAGCCACAAAATATGGTGAACTACTTCTTGTATTATCCTGGATTAGACTGGAGCCCAGTCTTCTAAGTGAAGTATCACAAGAATGGAAAAATAATCACCACATGTACTCACCATTAAATTGGTACTAATTGATAAAAAACTTATGTGCACATATGGAAGTAACATTCATCAGGTGTCAAGCAGGTGGGGGTGAGGAGGGAATGGGTAAATCTGCACCTAATGGATGCGGGGCACACTGTCTGGGGGATGGGACACTTGTAGCTCTGACTTGGATGGGTTACATTCACAAATTGCAAAAGCAATTTATGTAACCAAAGCATTTGCACCCCCATAATATTCTGAAATAAAATTTAAAAACTCAGCAATGTTAGTTGCACACATTCAGTGATTTTTGTTTACTCATGTATTCCCAATGCCTAGAATGTAACCTGTCTCAGAGGAGATTATCAGTAAATATTTGTCAAATAAATAAATTCATCAAAAGAATAACACTAACTAAGCGGAATATTCCATAAAAGTAAGAGTGGTTCAATATCATGAAATCCATTACTATAATCCATATGTCAATAAATTAAAGGAGAATAAAACATTTGATTGTATCAGAGAGGAAAAGGCATTTGATTTTATGCAGCAGTGCTACTAAGAAAAATTCTAAGTAAAAAGGAATAAAATGAAATGATTTAAATATAAGTCAAAGGATTTACCAAAATTTAATAACAAATATTATCCTGAATGGCAATTTGAAATTAGATAATTTAAGAAGGTTTTATTTATAGAAGACTTTTTGCAAAGGTATAGTTGTAGAAGAACTGCAAAGAATAGTGCAGGAATCTGGAGCTTCGTAGTAGTCAAACAGTTATCACTTCTAGGTCCAAAAGAATAAGAGGAAAGAGTGGTCACTAGAACCCAGTGGGAGAAAGTTTGTGGAATACATCACCTTGTGGAGAGCAATAACCTTCTGTTCAATAACCTTCTGTTCTGTTTAGTTCCAGGCATCATTTCAGAGGAAAAAAGTCAGGGAATAAATATTCAAGTTGTCCTTTCTACCCTTTAATCAGAAGCTACAGGTCATGAAAACCTACTGATGTAGTTCATATGGTCAGGGTCCCAAAGCAGGGAATATGTGGAGGGACAAATGAAAGATAGTGACACAGAAATTCTAGCAAATGCAATAAGAAAAAAAAATTTCTAAAAGTAGAAATTTAGAATTAACACTGCCATTTTTTGTTGATGTTACCCTAGTTTAAAAAACTATTAGAATTAAAAGGAAGATTTAAAAAAAAAAAAAAAAGGAAGTGGTTTTGTTTTTTTTTTTATTTCGGGGCATTGTGAGGGTACAAACATTATGGTTACACTTTATGTCTTTGCCTCACCCAAGTGTGGGTTTTGTGAGATGCCTGGATGTAAGATAAATATACAAAGTTTAATAGCTTTTTAAAAAATTTTAGCAATAACTATCTAGAAATAAAATTCAATATCTTCAAAATGTACACATATTTTGAACTAATTTTAATAATAAATAAAAATATAAAATATTAAGGGATGTAAAATATAACACAAGATGAACAAATGAAGAGTCATAACATGTTCTAGGATAGGAAGATTTAGTTATGGATGTAATTTTTCTTTTCCTTGTTCCTAGAGTTTTTTCCATAGAGTACTTTTTAAACAACAAAACTTTAGCAAGCTATAAAATTATCTTAAAGCTTATAAAAGCATGAGGAGACCTGTCTAACCAGATACAACCCTGCTACTTCTCATAAACTTTCCAGCAGCTTCTAAATTTCTCATCCTATTTGAATACATCCTCCAAAAACATTTTTAATGTCAGTCTTTGTGTAATAATCCTTCTGAGGCCTTGTATGCCTGAAAATATTTTAATTATGCTCTCACATTTGAACAGCAATTCGACTAGATATGAAATTATAAATTCAAAGTTATTTTCCTTCCTTTATTTCTCTGAATTCTCATTTTACTCTACATTTGGTACTCTTATTATCTAAATGTTACACCTCTAGTTCTTATCCTCAATATGTCTTAAAATTTTTTAAATGTATTTTTTTCTCTTCGATCTTTCCTGTTTTCTGCTGAAAGAGTTCCTTAATCAGGTTTCCCATTTATCTCATTCATTTCTTCAGGTATATTCTTTATCCTATTTATTCCATCTATCATATTCTTTTTTCTAAGTGCTATGTTTTTCATACCTGATAAATCTCTCTTATTTATTTGTATCTTCTTCTGTCTCTTTAAATATATTTAATATGCTTATTTAAAAATTTGTATGTCTATTCCAATACTTCTGTTTCTGTTTGTTGCTTTTCTCTGTAAATTGTTATAACCCTCAGGTGTCTAGTTATTTTGTTATGTTTGTTCATGTTCCTTTAGAAATATCAGCTATTGAATTGGCGATACATATTGGAGAAGGGCATGAAGACCACAGTTATGGTTTTCATTTGCTATCATCCCACTAGCCCAGTGGAGTGACTTTAACCCCTAGGAGACATTAGCTGTGAAGACATTTTTTGCTTATTACAACTGGGGGAATGTGCTACCGCCATCTGATGGGTAGAGGGCAGAGATGCTGCTAACGTTTAATAATGCACTGGACAGCCCCAACAACAGATAATTATCTGGCCTGAAATGTCAATAGTGCATTACCGTGGCAAGAAGCTAAGCAATAATTACTTTATGGAAATGCAAGTGAGCCAAAGGGCAGAGCCTAAACAGTTTGTTGTTGTTGTTTTCTAATTTGTCTTTTTACTGCTGTGTGTAGCTGCCCTGTGCTGGAGGCAGCTGGACTCTTCCTGTCTCCCTTACCTCTCTTCCACACCTGGCAGCCTTCCTTCTCCCTAGGACTTTCTCATGGCTTTTGTTGTTATTATTATTGTTGGTTAGTTCCTGTTCCACTTTTCTCTATATACTTTCTCTGTCATTGATTTTAGGGAGGAAGGCAGTAGCCTGTGCTAGCTCACCATCTTGGCGATGGGAAGAATGCTTTCATAAAAATGCCACTTTCCCCCAAATTAACATAAAAATGTAATGCAATTTTAATGAAAACCCAACAGTTTAAAAATCAAAACCAGATAAAATTTTCTTAAAGTTTATAAAAGCATGAGGAGACCTGCCTAACCAGATACAAGCATATATTTAAAGCCATTATAATCAAATCAATATGGTATTGGCCTAGGGATAAAGAGAACAGTGAAAAAAAGAGGATCCCAAAACCGATTCCAGCAGAGAATTTGATAGAGGTGGCATTTCAATTCAGTGGGGAAAGGATGGTTTATTTAACAAATGGTACTTGCACAATTGACTGGCTGTCCATTAAGAAGATGGCAAAATTAGACACAGCTGTTTACAAAAGTATACTTAGAAGAATTAAAATGTAAATGGTAAACTTCCGCAAGAAAATCTATAAATCTATGTTTATAGATTATGGATATGGAAATTATTCTCAACAAGAATGGAAACCTAGAATCCATAAATAAAGATTATACACATTTGACTATATAAAATAAAATACATTTAAATGGGAAAATATACCATAAACAAAGTCAATAGACAGGCAACACATTGGGAAAAAAATCATTTAAATACAGAGGACAGAGTATTACTATCTGTAATATACAAAGAACACTTTTAATGACAACCTGGCAATAAGTAACAGAAACATGGGCAAAGACTATGAAGGGGCAATTCATAGAAGAGCAAATCTACTTGGGCCACAAGTGTAAGAAGTTGTTCAAACTCACAAGAAGTCATGGAAATGTAAAATAAAGTAACAGCATATCATTTTATTCCTAGCAGTTTGGCAACAATTATAACATCAAGTAACAGTCATTCTTGGCAGGGATGCAGGGAAAAGTGGACTCTTACACATTTCTAGTGGACGTTTAAATCATTAACAGACTTTTGGAAAGGAATTTGGCAACAGCTATTATAGCTTAAAATACATAACCCCTTCTGACCCAGCAATCTGACTCCTAGGATTCTATTCCACACAAGTAAAACACTAGTTCTTAAAGATATATGGGCAAGGATATATATCACAACCATTTTTTAAGGGGATAGATTGTAGGACATCTGCATAATACCATGTAGCCATTAAAAAGAATAAATTAGTACTCTTCTGCTTGACTTGAGAGTTTTTCAGGAGGCATTGTTGCTCATGTAAAGTAAGATGCAGAAAAGTATACATAAAATCTGATTACATTTTTAAAAGCAATGATCACCCTTATGTATTGATGTATAGATAATTAACTCCCATGCCTGTGTTTGTGTGTATATGTAACTTGTACATTGAAAAGCAGAGCCCTGAGGTATAGCCATAGACACTGCTTTTTTTTCTCCTACTGCTGTGGGGCTATTTCTTTCCCACTTGCTGGATAAGAATCTTTCGTTCATAAGCTGCAATCATAGACTTAATTCAGTAATAAACATGTCCAATCTCACGTAGTAATGCAAGTTTTTGGTTCAATTTAAGGTAAGACTTTAATCCCACCTCTCCTAGGGTGTTGAAGGCAGACTGCCTACCTTTGGGAAAATAGGTCTGGTTGGAGTCTTCTTTCTTTCTCATGTGCCTTGTGTATCCCTTGCTAAATACAGTTTCTGACTTCTACAGTGTAGGGGGAAGAGATGAGATAAAGACATTTTTTATTTGATTGATCATAAGCCACTATCAGAGCAGCTAGACAACCATAGCCTATGAGATTTCTCAGGTGAGAGTCAAAGAGTATTCCACAGTGTCCCCAAACTCCATGGGGTGACATCTTAAGCTGTCTTGACCGTCTAAGCAAATTCCCTTTTCGTAGGCTTAAAATGAGGGGCAAACACCCCTAACCCTCCCCATGTAAGAGTATGAGATTTACAACCCACAAGGAGCAAAGGAACTCCCTTCACAAATCCTAACCTCCAGGCTAGGATCTTGAGGACCCTTAATACGAGTGAGCGGTTCAAAACAGTCTTGTGACTGGTTTTCAGATAAGTGCTTTAAAATTGTGCATCTCAATATAGAACATTTTGTCTTTGTTCCTCAGTTTAAACTTCTGATTTAATATCTGTTACAGATGTGTGTGATTATTAAGATGAGAATTTTAGTATAAAGAGACATTGGTAGGATATATACTAGACTGTAAAGTTGGGTTACTTGGGGAGAGGGGAGATGGAAGGTTAGGAGAGGAAGAGATGTGGAAAAGAGAAACATACCAATACGGAAAAGAAGGAAAGACTATTAAAGCAAGCAAGCAAGCGGAGAGTATGCACATTGTGATCACATTTATGCATTTATGTGGAAGCACACATTTGTAATTGAAAAAGAAAACTTCAAAATTTCATGACAGTGAGCACATTAACAAATCATTTTTTATATCATATTAGTAATTCACCATGAAGTATAATGAGAATATCTGAAAGGAAAATCTTCAAACTCAGTATGATATTGTGCATGCTATAAAGTGGAAAAAAAAAGGAAAAATTCAATGACTTCACGTATTGCATGTAAGTCACACATCTCAGCTTGCTCTGGCAGCTAGTGTGCTAAGAATCCCAAGTGCTTGATGAAACCCTGAGCACTAGATGTTGGCTTTCCTAAGGAGACTACTGGCTCATGTTACTTGAATTTAGAAAATTTACTGTGGCATTATCTTGTCTGGTACCTAAATTAAATGCATGGATGATAATTCATTTATTGAAATTAGAAGCCAAGAGGAATATAGATACAAAGTGAAAGTCTCTGTTTTGCTAATGCAGAGACCAACCAGCCTCTACTTGACATGTGTCATAGCACCATGCAATTTTTATTATTTGGAGTTAGGAGACCTGAGGTCTAGTTCAATTCCTTTTAGTCATGCACAGAGCAAATTCCAGCTGGCCACTTAACCTTGCTAGGCCTTATTTTCCTCATATATTCCTAGAGGAACTTCATGACTGCTAAGGTTGTTTCCTGCTCTATGTTAATGGTTCTCCAACTTGAATGTACACTCGGAGAGTTTGTTAAAATACAGATTACTGCATTTGACCTCCAGAAATACTGATTCAGTAAGTCTGGGGTTGGGTCCAAGACCCCGTTTCTAACAAGAGTCTCATTGATTGCTAATGGTGCTAGTTCAGAGACCTGATAAACATAAAAATTGAGTAAAATATTTGCTTTTCTGAGTAAATGTCATGAATTATAGAGAGTGAAGTAGGCTCAGTACTGATGCTTTTAGGCTGAAATAGATGTTGGTTCATGCATTTGTAAGATGTTTGTGATTTCAAGGGTGGCACGTCTTTGGGTATAACTACAATAAAGATACATTCCCCCATCATATTTGTCCTCTTTAGAAAATGTGAACTGCAAAAGTCCCAGTTGCAGGGAGCCTACAGAAGTGTAGAAAGTGCTACTAGAAAACCTCTGAGACTTCCACCTCTGGGAGTAGTATCCTCCTGAGATGCTACCAGTCCTGCACTCTCTTGGCAGTCTCCCTTGCCCAAATCAGCTTCCCCAGCATGTACTACCGATAATTACAGCTAGGTGTCACTCTAATTCTGGGGCGAATTGGTCTCAAGGGGAAGTGTGAGCTAGGGCCGGACACCAGCGCCTATGTGGGTGAAAGCATCTAAGAGTGGTCCCGGGAAATTGTCTGCATAAAAGGATCACAGTTAGGGATGGCTCATAAACTTTTAATCCCAAGAGGAACTTCCACTAAAAATAAAATAGGCGTGTGATGGGGTACAAAATTTACCTAAAAATGAGATTGGGATCAGTGGTCAAAACACCCTGGATATTGAACGTGTTCATTAAGGCAAGCTTAGTGTCATGGGTGAATAGAGCATCACAGTTTAGTGCTTTAACTTCTTGGAACCTCATTTCCCACATCCTTAAAAAAGATACTGTCACAACAAAACAAAACAGAAAGTACCTTCCATTTCTTCACAAAATTGTTATCAGACCAAATAAAATGCTGTATGGAAAATTATTTGTAAATTGCCCTTAAAATAAATTTTTACTAACAATGAATTCATCTCAGGCACTTTATTGGCTTTTTAGATAACACTATCATAACATTCTTTTTTATTTATTACTGAAGATGAAATTTCCAGATGTGTCCATCCACTTCCATGGTAAATCCCAAATGTAAATAATCAAATCATATTTATCCTCATGTGGATTTTCTGTTTTTTGTAATATCCACTGTACATTTAAATATGTAAAATTCAGAGTAATTTCTCCATGTTTCCAGATGTTGCTCCTATATTTATGTCAGGCATTACAAAACATAGTCATAAAGGCGTTGATACTGTCCTCTGTTTTGAATTATCTAGATTATAGTTCCTCTGATAGAATAATTAAGTATGAGCTCACTGTCCTTTTATTCCCTACCCTTCCATTTTTTCCCCACCCCATGCTACCTTAACCATAAATTATAAAGCCAAATTCGGATCTCTATTTGAGTTGGTATTTCACTGATATTTCAAACCAGTTTCACTGCTTCTCTATTTAAATACACCTTTTCTTTGTAATTTGACTGCCAGTTTACACCCTAAGTCACCATCCGTAGCTTATCCCATGTGTTTACAATCATCATTAACCACAGCCATCCGCTGCCTGAGTGCATGGACACAAAATATGGCTTCTTGTCCTGCAGAACCCCCGAGGGTGGGTCCTCCCTGTTCAAATTCTCCAACTTGGCAAAACGATTATTATTGTCTTCTCAGCATAATCAGATAGAAGCATTGGTGAAATGTGCAGCATTGAGTTTTTATCTTTGCTATTATTAACACTTTGAAGAAATAGGGTCTTCAAAAATGAAACGCATGTCTATGCACTGTACTTGCAAGTCAATATTTTCATTTAACATTAAGTAGCAGGAAAAAAGAAAAGAGCCACCTTTATCCTTTAAAGTTTGCTGCAGTGTAACTATTCCAGAGGCACATGAACTATCTTACCTTTGATCATGTTGATAATCCAAAGACCCTTTCTATTTGGGGTTACTATGGTTACGGCTACACGGGTGATGTGTGAGCTGCACTGCTGTTTTGATAAAAATAGGTATTAACTACCAGTCATAGTGATTCTCATTTCACAGTAGTTCTTGCAGAAGCACAGCATATTTTTTTAAAAAGGTGGGGTGGGGGGAGAAATGCCTTTTCAAAGATGCATGAAAGAACATCTGCATAAATAATGGTGATTGGTCATGTGTATAAAAATATTTTTAATTAAATTCTTTTTAATTAAACAGGGCATTTTGCTGAATCCTTCTCTGTTATTTGCACTGAGCTTAGCCTTGAGGAAGATGGCTGATTAACAGACCCAAGAACCTATAATTAAAAGCAGAACTGTTATTTTTGGAGAAAAGCCTCTTCAATAGGGGTGACTTAATTGGGCTGTCTCTCATATTTTTTCATTTGTCATTGAACTCCCCAGTTAAAATCTTGGTTTTTTTTTTCTTAAAAGAACAAGGGAAGAATGATTACTAACATTGGAATAATCGGAAGAGTTTTCATTTTTTATTTTTATTTTCCTTCAATTTCTTTGAACATGATATCTTTTCACTGTTGTATTTTAATATTTAATAGTGGTCTTCATTTATTTCTTTTGTTTGGATCGTGTCTTCTTTTTAAAATCCTATATATTGTTCTTTTTCACCTTCTGGCCCTCTCCGCCTCTGTATCTCAGAGTTTCAGACTACATTATATTTGTGGTTTTTCATTACTGGTGTTATCAATATTCTACATAAAAATTCAAGAGAAAACTGAATAACTTTCTATTTGTGGACAAAAAAAATAAGATGTAATTGACAAAGCAGTTCCTTCAGTACCAGGGCTGGCTTAGAGAACAACATTTATTTAATATTTGCTAAACAGCATAGGAAGAGATCAAGATGTTTTATGCCCATATTCTAAAAAAAAATAAATGCTCACGTATAGTATAAAGTTCATATCCCTGAATTAATTTGCTCAGTTATCTATAAAGAAACTTGGGTGAATTTGCTTTTACTACCTAATATTGCATTGGTATTGCTGTGGGAGAACAGAAGCAGTGAGGAAATATTCATATGCTTTCATTGAATTCCAAGGGGGTAAAATCACCTCAGAGGAAGTCAGAGGATATTAGATCAGAGTACTTCTCATTGCAGCCAGCAGGCTTCTAGAGCCGCAGACAGACCAGCCATTTTTCCTACGCAATCAGTGTTTCAAACCTGCACACACTGTCATTTACCAGTACTCAACTGTATTTTCTATGTCTGTCCAATTCCATGTTAAGCGCACTGGGATAGTATCAGTTTCAAAGCCTCTACATAAGCCTGTCTATGAAACAGCATCATATAAACCTAGATTCTATTCTTGAGAAAATTTACTCGGAAATAAAAACAACAGCTTGAATTAAAATTGTGTGACTCTTTCAAAGGATTCAAATAGCTTCTGAACACAGTATTTCAGTTATTTTCACATTGTTTTCTTGAGTAGAGAAGACCCATTTCTTAGGTGAAATAATTAATGTACAGAACAATTTTAGGATGATCTCGAGGTTTCACAGCAAGTCAGAGGAAAATAGATATGATATCCAGGACTTGTGTTTCCTTAGATTACTAGACTGTGTTTTTGCAAGACACTAACATCTATGTGATCAAAATATCTTACTTCAGCTAACTTGCAGCCAGCAGAACATTCCTGTTCTGCCCATCAAAGCAATGGTTGCACTTGAGGCGATATGTAGAAGCAACTCAGAGCCACTGACTGGCAGCAAATTAAAAGCTCCATCTGAATTTGTCTACCTGGAGAGTATGTTATCTAGTGATAGCAGCTATTAACTAAGTGTGTACAAATGTATCATCTAATTCAATCATCACCACAGCCAGTTAATCATCTCCATTCCAAGAAACAGAGGCCCTAAAAACTTACGTGGTATATTTAAGTTTACAAGGCTCATAATGGCAGAGATGGCAGACAAATCATGTCCAATATTCTTTGTCCTACACCATTGCTATTTCTCAAAATAGAACACTGACGTGCCAACCAAGCTCTGGATGAAAATGAAACCCAACAGTCAAGTTCTCATTTTATTGTTGATTTCCTTTAACAAACATTTATGCAGCACCTGCTACACAGTAGGCACTGTAGGAGGGACTGAGGGAGGGGATGATAAACCAGACTCAGATTCTGCCCTCAATAGGCTCCCAGTCTAAAGAGAGATGTGGATACAACTGGCAGTAAGTTTACAAGTTAAGGCAGAGGTAGGCCAGGAAGCTTTGTAAACGCAGAGGAAGGGCCCTGTACCACTCTGGTGGGAAGCAGGCTCTGGGAAGGCTTAAGGTCTCCTTCACCTCAAGCCAATATTTTGCCTGATTGAAAAAGATAGATCATCTGGAAGAACCACTAACCGTGTTTCTGTCCTATAAGGGATGGACCTATGGATAGGGTTTTTTATTCCCATCCAGGGCCACAGACAATGGGGCTCACTCAGCATCAGCAAGGTCTCCCTGGGCTCAGATTCTCTTTGGGGTGTCCTGTCTAGATAATTCCAGGCACCAGGGTCAGAGCAAGGGCATATGCACTTGATATTATGACAGCTCTCCCTTCATTTCCTGCAGAGAAAAATGAAACTCATAAGCACTTTCCTTACCACTATTCTACCCACTGCACTTGCTGCCCTGTAACCCTGCAAACCACACCCCTGGTCCCGGCACTGCACCAGGGCCCCATCAGCATAATTAGGGAAATATGCATATTCCACATCTAGAGTCCACAGTTTAGCATTTGGAGTCTGAGAGCTATAGAATTTTAGGTGTGGAAGGACCTTCAAGGCAATCTTGCCCAACTGCCTCATTTTCAGATGAGTACCTTAAAACTCAGAAAGATAAAGTAAATGTAGTAAATGTGCACATAATAGGAAGTAGGTGTTCTTTCCAAACGCAGGAATTCAGGGGTAATTTGTGAGAAAGGAAGGGAGATTGAGAAGAGTTTTTATCACTTCTCTGCTTGATAATATTTGTTTTTCTCTTTTAAAGTCATTTTTTACTGTTAAAGAGAAAACAAACTAGTGGAAGGTGTTATTCCATTTTATGATGGACAGATCTATTAGTGGTTTTGATGATGTGAACAATAAGAATATATGCTGACCACTGATAAAGCATTTACAATATGCCAGACACTTTGCATAAGGATTCTACTTAATCATTCCCCAAAAACCTGCAAGGGAGGGAATATTTTATCCCAATTTACCAAGGGAGCTTACCTGAATCTTGGTGAGGTTAAGTAACAGGCTCAAGATCACCAAGTTCATTTGCATCATAGCTGGGATCTGAACACAGGTTGGTTTGACATCAGAGTCAAGTTTCCAACCACTATTTTCCACTTTAGGACAGAGTTGTGAATAGCAAGGTCTTGGCACAAAGGTTTTGCTTCAGAAGTTGGAAGCCTAGTTATAGAAACTCAGCTCCACATAACAGAATTGGAGACAGTAATGGATGACAACCACCTTTATAAATGCTTCAGGACATTGAAAGTGGATAAAGCAAGACTCCAGGTGTTCTGAAGATGAGATTTCAAGAACACACTGAAAAACCATTTGAAGCAATTCAACAGTTCCGTGGACAGCTGGGAAGCAGCTGTGGTTGACAGACCTCCCTGGCTCACTGCTTTGGGGAACAGAATGGCTCTGTTTAAATGAAAGCAGTACATTCTCAGCAATGCTCAAAGACAGACCTGCAGGATGGAAGTTTTGAAAGTCAGTGTCCAGCCTACGTATTCCATTTATGTGTTAAAGAAGATGTTGCACATTGAGGCAAATTGGATTCAGAAATTTCTTAGAGAGTATTTCCTTTCCGTCTGGTTCTGTTTAGGGCTCAGCTAGGTTGATGAGGGCAAAACCATGGAAGAGTGAGGCAACTAGGGATTAAATTTTAGGATGCACTCACTCTCAGGGTTGTGTTAGCGCAGGAGCAGCAGTTTTACAACCCTAAGAGTGAGTGCTTCCTTAAGGGTAAGGTGCCTAGGCTGGGAGATGCCCACTAGTCCCAGACTGGGATTGGGTCTTCTTGCTCCACGAAGGCTCACAGAGGCCCCTGGGGTTAGGATTTTTCAAAAAGCAACTTCTCTTTTTTTAGAACATGGCTGAGAAAGGACAGGGATTGACTTTTTATCTGGGTGCTACAGAGAAGAAACATTGTATTGTTCAATTTATTGTTTTGAACTATACTGGAAATAGCTTTTTGTACTATTTCAGGTCAGTGAGTGGGCAAAGAAATGACTGATCACAGTGGCAGGATGCAAGAGAGGCAGGAGCTGCTCTGATCCTCAAGGAGTTAACCACATGAATGATTCTTTGGAGATTCATTCACTCGTTCATTCAATAAGCAGAATTAACGTCCCACAGCTTGCTAGAAACTATCAAAGGCGTTGACAAATATATAGACAAACAAACCGATACCAGTGATAACCAACTTTTTATCCAAGAGGACCAGTTCAAAGAAAAGTTAAAGTGCTTGCAGTCTATTTCTTGGGACATTGTTTTTAAAACTTCTGCTTTCATATAAGAAAATGCATTTATCTACTGCTGAACTTCTATATTCTTATACTATTTTCTAGTCCAGAAAGGATTACTACAGAAGGCTAAAATTTCAGAAATGACAAAGCTAGTTTACACTGCAGTATCTGATATAATGTAGCACTTCTGGAACTGGTTTCTTTTTCTCTTCTTACTTGACCTTATAAACTACTGAACCATAAAGAGTGGCTTGCCTCTTAATATTATATACTCTAAAGTGAGGAAATTTTCAATTGCAAGTAAGATAAATCACAACTTTTTAAAAAATACAAAAATCTGGGCTGATCATGATGTCATTCCTTGAGCTAGGTAATTCAAGAGCAAGAGTGGCAGATTCTCTATGGCTGGTTGTGGGTAGGGAATGTGTAGAACATCCATACCCAGTGGATCCATCCATCCATACTACAATGCTTAGTAAGTATTTGCTCAGATGGAACAATTCCAAGTGGAGATGTCTTTGCAGTGGCTGGATATGGGAGTCTGTAGCTGAAGAAGAGGAAGAGGTGGGCTGGAGATTGACATTGCTGGGTGTGTATGGCATTGCTCAGGGAGAGTTTGTAGGCTGAGACGAGAACTGAGGATGTTTTCCTGGGCAACATTTGTATTAAAGGGATAAGTCTACAAGGGGGAGAGAGAAAGAAAGCAAGCCCTGGAAGGGTTGAAGAAAAAACATGAGAGGCTGGTCTCCCCAAAACAAAGGGACAGAGCACTTGCAGAGACAGGAAAGGTCCACAGTGTCATGTCACATAGGGGACCAAGCAGTATGGATACCTGGGGAGAAGTCCTGAGAAGGGCCAGGTCCTCACAGATGGCATCCAGGGCCTCCTAAAAGAGACTCTGAGTTCCACGCTTTATGTTAAGTTTTGCTGATTTTATAAATGATTTTATGTTCTTTCTGATTCTAAAAATAATGCACATTTATTGTAGAAAATTTAGAAAATACAAAAAAATCAAAGAAAATTAAAATGGCCATTGTTTGCTTCTTCCTGAGAGCTGCTTTATGACTTCTGGCTTGCTCTCCTCAGACTTGGCTTGCCCGGTCTGTTAACTTTCCATCCTGGTGTGGACTTCGTCATTCCCATCTCAAGCACCAATTCTTCACGGTGACTGCCCACAATAGTATAGCCCAGCTAGGATAGACACTGGAAAATAAAGTGATTTGATGAGCTATCAAATGATGCATTCGGAGTCAATGAATGATCTGTTGTGTGTGACAGTGGCACCATGAGGGACAGCACAAGCATAATTACATCAGTGCAGAGGACCCCATAGGCACACAAAACTGAAAACCCACAGCCTTCTCATTGGTCCAGGCGTTTCCTTGCTAAGCATCATCTAAAACATGAATTTGTTTAAGTGATGTCTTTTCTGCCCATAGAGGGTAGTGGCAGGGAAGGCTGTGCTGTAGCTAAGAATAAGGGGACACTCTCGCCACATCCCCACTCAGTAACTCGTATTGAAAAGTCAAATGTCTGGGAGCTCAGCCTGCCCACCATTCTGTAGTTTCTATTGCGAGAGGGGAACAGGATGTATTTGTTTGCTAGAACTATCATAATAAATTCCACAAATACAAAAGCTTAACACAACATAAATGTATTATCTCATAGTTCTGTAGGTCAGAAGACCAGGTTTGCTCAACTGGGATCTTTGCTGTGAATATTTCTCACAAGGCCAAAATCAAGGTGTTGACTGGCGGGACTCTAACCAGGAAGCTCTGGGAAGAATCTGCGTCCGGGTTCATTCAGGTCGTTCGCAGAATGCAGTTCCTTGCAGCTTGTAGGACTGAGGTCTCCGTTTCCTTGCTGGCTGAAAGTTGGGGTCAACCTTGGGTCCTAGAGGCCTGTCTCTCTGGCCCTTGCAGGTGAACCCCTACATCTCAGAGCCAGCAATGGTGTGTGCGACCCTTCTTACAGCTCAAATCTTCCCAACTTCCCATTTTTTCACATCTCTTTAGCTGCATCCCTCTGACTCAAGCCTAAGAAATTTCTCTGCTTTTAAGAGGTCATGTGATTAAGTTGGACCTGCCCTGATAATCGAATATAATATGCCTATTTTAAGGTCCATAATCCTAATTATGTCTGCAATGTCCTTTTTGCTATATAAAGTAACATATTCCTATGTTCCAAAGATTAGTGCATGGACATCTTTGGCAGGGGTGCATTATTCAGCTCACCACACAGGATCATGGCAGGGATGACTAGATTTGTGATATGACCCTGCTCTTCCTGTCTTTTTTCCTTTTTTCCTTCCTTTTGCACAGGCCTAGTGTTGACTCTTCTTAACAGTACTCTTGTTTACCCCTGGAAGCTTTGCTAGTCTGTTTAGAGAGCAGGAATATTCACCTTCCATTTTGAAACAGTTCTGTGATGTCCCTCAGGGTCCTGATGCACAGGTTGGGAACAAGACATTTACTTATTTCATATCTTTTTGTAGTCACATAAAAAACTGTTTGTGAAGCCCCCTTATTTTATGTGTGCCATGATTATGATTAACACAATTGTCTTTTGAACTTGTCTTTTCCCTAACAATAGTTACAGGTAATGGGCCACAGTGATATTTTTACCTCCAAGTGTTGATTTTTTGGTGATTCATCCTAACTTTAGCTGCTTTTTTGGCTCCACGGGGCTTTTATGTTAAAATTTATTTTATGATTTGTAGGTAAACCCTTGCCCACCAGTTTCATTTTTAAAGTGGCAAAATCCTGATTGAAGAATGCTTGTATGAAGGGGTGAGTCAGCTCCACTCAGATATTGGACATACCGCACAGATTCCCCATTAAACTGCACCATGGCTCATTAAACCCCATTGGTGAGAAAATTGGGTCTTTGTTAAATGTTTATGTTCTTTGCTAATGTTAAATTTAGAATATTCCTGTTGTAGGTACCTTTGGGAAAAATTTTAAAGCACTAAGTAAAAGTGCCAGTAGATTTCAGTGCTTAAGTTCCCAGATATAAGACCTGGAAGACGTTCCCTGCCTGGATTTATTTTCAGGGTTCTCCCTTCCCAGTCTTTATATAGCTTACTTTTCTTTTCTTAATGCCGTATCTCATGATCTTCTGATTACTTTTTTCTACTCTCCGTGACTGCGAGGGACTGTGTTTCTGGTTTTTAAGCAAAAGAGGAAATAGGCTATTCTGGAATATGATGGCTGCATGCTTGGAGTCCAGGAAAGGATGTGTGATTGTCAATGTTTTTGTTATGCACCCATATAATGAAGAAATAGTCTCTGCCCACAAAGCACTTATATTTCAAAAAAATGTTTAAACAAATACAAATACCAATGACAGAAATGTGATTCTAGAAATGTGCTGGTGGAGTTAATGTAAAAAGAATGATTTTCTTCATTTAAAAGTCATTAGAAATCCTCCACAGGTATGCTGAAAAAAAATCAGCTTGTTATTGCATGGCAAAAGGCATTAAGATCTCGGGAGCCTTTCTCAACAAGAGAATTAAGCTCTACAGAAAATGATTTGAGGGAATGTTTTCTCATTTCTCTCAAGGATAATGCTTAGCTTAGTATCACTGTCTCTGGGTAGAAAATAAGTTAATTTATTACAAACAACAAATGCCTTAGGACAGTGGTTCTCAAGATTTTTGGTATGAAAACCCTTTTCAACTTGTCAAAATTAGGAATGATTCCAAAGAGTTTTTGTTTACATGTGTTATATCTATTAATATTTACCATATTAGAAAGTAAAACAAATTCTAAAACATATTTTTATTGATTTATTGAAATAACCATAAAGCATTTAAATGTTAACATAAATAATATATTTTTACAAAAAATAAATTCATTTTTCAAAAGAAACAGAAAATTAGTGAGAATAGTAGCATTTTTTTACATTTTTGAAAAGCTCTTTAATATTTGGTGCAGTAGAAGACAGCTGGATTCTCACATCTGCTTCTGCCTTCAATTTGTTGTGCTAACATACATCATGTAGCCTTTGGAAAATTCCACTGTACACTCATGAAAGAATTAAAATAAAACATGCAAATAACATTTTCCTATTATTGTGAAAATGGTTTTGACCTTGAGGATCTTCCTAGATAGGTTTCAGGATCTCCCAGGGTCCCTGGGCCACTCTTTGAAACCATTGCCCAGGGGCATGACAGCTTGTCTCTCCCAAGGAACCCTGTTTGAGAAGGACTGCAATAGTGTGCTTGCCTATAATATTTTCTCCACTAGTAACTCAGGTACAAAAATTATATCTCATATTGATAAGCAAAACAAAATTGCCATGTTTTAGGGCTAAATCATTCATGATGGTATGTATAACTTCTAATTTAGAATGACCTCAACGAAGTAACATCTACTGATTAACTTCTATAATAGATCTGGCATTGTTTCTCTGACCTAGTTCAGAGGGTTAGGTTTTTTAGTTGCATTTCTAGGATTATGATTGGCAGAGCTTGACTGGCAAATCCAATCTATGCACTGATTCTGCTGCCGAGTCTTCACTGGCAAGGTATAGGCTCAAAATAATTCCAGTATTCCAGCCCATACCTGGATCCTGCAACATTTTTGGAAGGCTCTCCTTAACTACATACAGTATTTCAGGAAAGTGGGAAAAGTTACAGGAGAATTTCTTCCTCCATTCTCCCTTTGAGAAAAAGAAAATACATTTCACAATAATCATTTTCGGAAATGGAAAAATGCTACCTCATTTATGGGAATAACAAGGTTCTCCTCCTGTCGGGCCTGACATGGATTCAGCTGCAGACGCCTGAGACATTTTTGATTCTCCCTGTGTCACGGACAAGTGTCATACACACTGATTCGCACAGGAAACCACAGAGAACACTGTCCGGGAAAGCCAGCCCTTTGACAAGGCTGAGTGACAACTCAGAATGACAGGGGTAGGAACTATTGTATTTTGTTGTCCTTCGACCCAGGCACATTGTATGCTAGGTTACTGAGAGCTGCAACATTAAAAAATATCATTTGAAATTTAAATTCCTTATAAAACAGTAAGAAAATATGGGTCAGAGAGCTGCTAATGAAGATTCTAGGGAAGGGGCTGTCACTAAGTCACCTTAAAGACTTAGAAGTTACTGAAAGAGAATCAAGAAAGTGGTCAGTTGAAGAGATGACAGTTTAAAAAAAGGGGAAAAATCTTTTAAGAGTCAACACATGGAAATATTGATGGGATCAGGCAGTTATTGCCTGTTTTTTGCTTTTTTTTTTTTTTAATCTCCAGGTATGGTTATTATTTTTGAGATGAGAAAAGATTAGTTTTGATGTTATAATAGGGTTGTAGTAGGGGACAAGATTCTTGATATGATGAAGAAATTAATCAAAATATATTATTTTAGTGTTAGGGTTTCTTTTGCAGATGGACAGTTATCCTATATTTGACCTTAACGGTTCATCAGGAAACTTGAATTCATCCCCCCTCCCTACACCCAGATGATCTGCACGTTTCCCCCTCCCTCCAACCTCTAACTGGGGCATGGCTCCCCTGACTCTGGGCAGATGATCTGGCTTTACTGAGAAGACACATACCCCTTCTGCCCCTCGGTTGTCCTCCGCCTTCTCCAGACCTTGCTCGGGCAGTGTTCTCTTCTTTTTTCTCTGTCTTCAACCTCTCTTTCCTATGGCTTATTCTGCTCAACCTGTAAATCAGATGTCTATGAAAAATCCTCTCTCGGCTTTATACCTCATAGGCTATGGCTTTTCCTCTCTCCATCCCTGATGCCAGCTCCTCAGAAGAGCAGTGCACACTGCTGACTCCCCACTCGTTCCCCACATAGCCCCTTGCTATTTAAACTGTTGAAGCTGTCTCCTCAAAGATACTTGAGGAATCAGTGGCCTTTCTCAGTTATCATACTCCTACACTACCCCAACCCTTAGAGGCAGGTGTGTGTATGTGTGTGTGTGTGTGTGTGTGTGTGTGTTCATCTATTTGATTATAAGATCATACGTGTTTGTATCCCTTATTACCAAGTTGAGCGACACAGTGGACTTTTCTCTGGCTAAGACATCAGGTAGGAAGAGGGTGTGTAGAGGAGAAGGAACTGCAAGCCTCAAGTGAAGCATGGAAACCTGCCCCTAAAGGATGAATGGAACTAAAATAGGATAACGGCAAAAATAACCAAATCCCCTGATAAATATCATAGGTTTAAGAAATCAGATTGTGTCTTCTACCTTTCCTATCCTCATAGTATCTAGAATGTTCTTTTTGTATAGTCGCAAGAAGATTCATCTAAATGTGCGCTGACTTTGAGCCCAGCCTCAGGCTGGGGTTGTCCTTTCAAAGCTAGCAAGGTGTGAGCAGAGCTGGTCTGAGCATGTCCACAGCTGTCCCAAAGACTCTCTCCTGGGCAGGTGCTGCGAAGAGTCTTGGACATTGTGTGTGTGAGATTGAGCCCTACCAGTGAGCTAATTAAATGAGTTTTTTAAAAGCTCCAAGCTTAGCAGGAGAGTGGGTGGCTAATTTCCTGACTCACCTATTCGACTCATTTGTGGTCCCAGCAAAATACTCCCTTTTGTAGGACACACTGCCTGGCTTTATTTCAAAGCTGTTCCATTTCTTCACAGAGTAGATAGGAATGCACAAAGCAATAGCTTTCTCTTTTGTGTGGGATATCATTTATGAAATGGAGTTCAGTTCTTTGTTCAAAAGGAATCGTGGGAATGTCAGAGCAGTTTTGAACAAAACTGGATATTCAATTAAAAGCCTTTCCTCTCAAAGGCTCAAAGTTCTCATTGGAAAAATACCAAGGGCAGAGTGGACTCCCTAGATGTGGAAAGGAACCCAGGGCCTTCCATCCCTGTTTATGAGCCTAGGAAACCCCAGGAATGGAGATGAGCCGCAAGTCATTTTCAGAGCTTGACAATGCAAATAGCAGCTACCGAGACAAAGATCAACCACAGAGCTGCCATGATAGAATTTTTTAGTAAAGAATAACTTTAATTTTATTCAACAAGATCCAAGCAAAAGGAAAATGTTGTTAACTAAACCCCCCAGTTGGAACATCTTTGTTTTGTTCAGATGCAGGGTATTGACTCTATCCAAAAAGGAGAAAGAGATTACTTAGCAAAAGTGCTTGTTCACCCCGCTCCCAGTACCTGCAAAGGCTGAGGGTTGTGGCAGATGTGAACGGCTATACACAAGTAGAGAGCAGATCTCTGCCATTTCACCTGTTATGATTGATATAGGACCTGTTTAGCTAGAATGAGGAAATTGATACCATGCCTGGCATAGTGGGATCTGGCCAATTGTCATGCCAATTGATGACATTTCATTTCTTCTTTTGTTTTCTTTTTTTTTCTTTTGGATCCTTGCAGAAGCTTATTTTTTTTAAAATTATTTTATTGACAAATAAAATTTATGTATATATATTTATGGCATACAACATGATATTTTGAAATATGCATACCTTGCAGAATAGCTAAATTAAGCTAATTAACAAATGCATTACCCCATACGCTTATCATTTATTTGTAATGAGAACACTTAAAATCTACCCTCGCAGCAATTGTCAAGTGTATGATACATTGTTATTAAACATGGTCACATGCCATACATGGATGGAAATCCAGAGTCCTTCCTTGCTCTCTCTCAGGCACCAAGACCCACAAATTCTCCACCCCAGATAGCTCGAGGGTGCTGTCTCCTCTGCTCTGTCCTCACCAACATTAACTATGTGGCAGCACTGTGCAACAGGTTGTGAAGTGCAAAGCCCTGTGGCCACTGGTCTCCTAGGACCCTGGGCAGTGGATGCGTAGGGCAAAGCAGGACACGCAGGAGTCTGGAGGCCTGATCCTGGCCTCTCCCTGTCCTGGTACAACCCGTCTCTCGCTGGAATTAGTGGGAAAGCCTCCAGCCCCGTGTCCATTCTGCCCTTTGCCTGGATGCCTGAGTTTTGTTTCCAAAGTTCAAATCAGACTGCATCATCCCTCTTATTAAAACTCTGCCTTGACTTCCTATTGTGACAGGACAAGCTTCTGTCAGAACTTTCAAACTCAGCTACTTCTCTTTCTTTTTTTCCCCATAGCACTCTTTCTTACAACATAGTTACTAGCCTCGCTGTCCATGAAATAGGAAAGAACAGAATTAAAATACCTACTCCACCTTAAAAATTTACCGTCAGTATCATTTTCAACCACTCTCTTTCCCCCGTGGCAATCAATTCAATGGATCATTTTCCTAATAATTGCTATTCACACTTTGCATAGCTGTCAAATATCAAGGCGCTGAATAGTTTTGATGAGCATAGATAGTGTGTGATTATTCACTGTCCTGATCTACTCAGAGGCCCAATGCAAGTACATGGCATACTTGTAACCCTGCAGCAGGCCACCAGAAACAAGTCCTTAGGTCCTGCTCTTAGGAGCATCAAGTCCATCTTTATCGACGACCGTGATCTCAGGAGCGAATGAGAGCTGGGTTCGGTCACCTCTCCCTTCGCAGGAGTAGGCCACTACAACAGCCTTCATTTATTCTTTCACTCATTTTCTTAGTCATTCATGCATCAAGCCGTTGTGGAGTTTGGTAAATACCATGCATTACAAAGATGGGCCCCATCCCCAGGGAGCTCACCGTCCCTTCTGTGATAAGTTCTATGATTTCATCCGAATGCTGGAATCCATAAAGGAGTGAGGCAGATCTCTGCTGAGGACGTTGAAAGGTTGGGAGGGGAACACTTGAGAGGTTCTTAAAGACTGAAGAAAGGGGTCTTTGGTAACAAGAAGTGTGTGTGTGTCTGTGTATTTAAGGAATGGGGGGATGGTAGCAGGTGGGTAAAAATGGAATTTCATTCCTGGTAGAGGGAATCAAAATGCAAAGTAGTTAAGAAATTACGTGGTGTGTTTGGGAAATTATGTCAAGTTCAGTACGGTTTGAGGGAGGCAGCAAAGGGTAGGCCAGGGGTCCAAGGGGATGTTGCTGGAAGACAAACAGGATACAGGTTGCAGATTACTTGTATCAAAGAGCTCAAATTTCCTCTGTAAGCAGTGATGAGCCCAAAGAAATCTCTAAACAGGGGAGTGACACGATCAGATATTTTTGAATAAAGCTTTGATGTTGGTATAGAGGATAGATTGAGAGCATCAGCATGTAATGAATGCTTCTTAGAGATGACCACAACCAAGGAAAACTCCATGCCTGTGTCCCAGC
>RJWJ010012852.1:0-41113 GCA_004363605.1 Indri indri
ATTTGGTCCACTATGATTCGTTTATATGAATTTGATCTCATCGATGGATATTTTCCTGCTGTGAATTATACAACTATGATTCACACCCCTGAAAATCCAGTTATCCGTTATAAACGAAGATCACAATGAAAAAGGCTGCAAGGAACTAATGATACATCACTGTAAACTGCAAAAGCACTGAAAGAGAATGGAGTTTATGAAATAACTGATATAGTATACTTTTTATCAAGTAATTCTAAAAGCCAGTTTAACTTATGGTTTTAATGTTTTATTAACTGAATGGTCTATCAAATCTAATGGCATTTGAAACATTTTCTAATAGTTTTGATACTCACTATACACGTGTGCTTTAGGGAAGTTCATTAGTAAAAAAATTGTTCAGAGGATCTAGGTAATTGGCAGATCCTAAATAATTTCCAGGTAGTAAATTTAAGAGCATACATAGCTCTTGGCAAGTAAGTTCAGAGTATTCAAATCTTGCATTAGTTCTGCAAGGTATTAAAAAATTTTTTAAAAAAGTAAAATAGTGCAGTGAGATACGGAAGCCACAAGTTATTCATTTATCTGGGCAATTTTTTTGGTGTGTGTGAGAGGATGGGAGAGTAGGGAATAAATTCACATCTAAAGCCTTGAATAAAAGGGTATACTAATTGTTTTGGTATGACGATAGCAGTGGAGCTATGTTTGAAAAAAATTATATATCCTTTGAAATTTAACTGAAAGCACTGCCTATAGGAAATTGGGAGAGATCTAGGACCATACTTGATAATATTTCCTGAAAATAATGTAATTATTAATGCTAAAGACTGTTCATATGTCTTGATTTAATTATTAAATATTACATATTTATCAAATGGGTAAATACGTATCTGGTTCTACAAGGTCACATCTGTGTGAAAGTCCACAAATTCCTTAGGGGATAATTTTATTTCTTCTCTTTGGCACACAGTTGTTCCCTGCTTCCTTTCCAGAATCCAGTTAGGGATGTTTCTGTTACTAGTTCTGTTGAACTAATAAAATGGTTAACAAACTTTTTTTTAAAATGTGATATCAGGGAACTCTGGGTCCTTGGGAATAGTATTTTTATATCAGTCACGTTACATAAAGTCTATGTTCAGGAATCAAATTATAACTGGGGACCCAACTATATGAGATATCTATAATTTGACCATATAGCTTCATCTTTTTACTAGATGAGGCCAAAATGTTTTCCCTTATGCATATTACAGTCCTGTTTAAAAGGCTGGAAGACTAATGTTAAACTCTAATTGTAGAGGGAAAAAATCTCTGTTAGACAATTTTTCACATTAAAATTTTCTTTGAGAAAAGCAGACTCTGTATTCATGGGTGTTAAGGTATTTGCTTTAGTGAGTAGAGTTCAGGGAATCTAGGAATTTGGGTGGGGAAAATTACATCATCTTTATTTGCACTAATTTCTAATCCTAGTTTAGTATTTCATTCAGTTATGAATTCAGGCAACAAATAATACTATTAACAGTATTTGTGATTTTGTCAGTAGAAATCAGATATTTTCATATTACATTACAAATGTTGCAAATCTCTTAAGAGTATCTTTTCTTCTCACCAATTAGAAATTGGTAATTAGTTCATTAGTGCTAGATTAGTAAGATCTAGTAACCTACTGCTAATCTTATTTGATGCTTTAATCTTATATATATCATAATTTTAAAAAGTTTGACCACTATTTCTATATAATTGGTATCCTTTTTCAATCCATTTTGTTTTTAAAAGTATTATTCTGAGAAGGGACCTATAGTCTCACTAGACTGGGAACGAGATTCGTAACACAAAAGTGAAGAACCTGAGGTAAGGCTAACCACAGACTAATTATTGAGCAGCATGAACAAGTGTGATCACAGAGGCCTAATATAAGGAAGGTTGATGGTCAAATAATGGGAGTGAACCCAGCTTAATCAGAGCATTTATCCATTTGTTCTTTTTTCTCCATTGTGTCCTAGAGGAGAATATTCTTGAATGGCATAGCTAAAAAGGTTTTTACCCACAGCTTCTTATTGGAAAATTCAAGTATAGTTGGCCCTCCATATCTGCGGGTTCTGCATCCTCAGATTCAACCAACTGCAGATCGAACATATTCTAAAATATAATTTAAAAAATACAACAAAAAATAATACAAATAAAAAAGGACAATACATCAACTATATAGCATTTACATTGTATTAGGTATTTATTATAAGTAACCTAGAGATGATTGAAAGTATATGGGAAGATGTGCATAGGTTATATGCAAACACTACATCATTTTATAAGTGATTTGAGCATCTGCAGATTTTGGTGGGGGATTGGTTCTAGGACTCCCCTCAGATACTAAGGGACAACTGTAATTAGAAATTTTTAAGAACGTACAACTTGCTACAATGCCTGTGTTTGTATAAAAACATCAAACAATAAGATGATTACCTCTGAATATAAGCATCAAATACTATTCCTCTTGCTGTTTTAGTAAGTTACTAAGGGGAGGACTCCAGATAAGAAATAACTTTGGGATTTGTATTATATCTGTCAGAACTTCTCAATCTGAATTTGGCTTGGACAGTGGGAATACTGTTTATAATTCTTGTGCATTACGATTAAAATTATTTGAGTTAAATGATTTCTGCATCATCTTGGCCATGGATTTGTAAAAACACTATACATAGACGTAAAGTTGATACAAAGGCACATGCAAAACTTTCTTCCTCAATGGAGGGAGAGAAAACCCGAACACTATCTAATTCTAAGATTAGGACAACTTACTGAATCCCTAAGTCCGACATATTTGAGGTAAGTAATGAAATGATATGCACCAAGAACTATGGCTCAGTTAAAAATGAAGAAGGTTCAAATACAGTGTGGTGAAAATGGTGAAGTCATTTTTATTTCAGTACTTGACAAAATACCCCATAAAATTCAAAACTTCTACCATTATACAAAAATAGGTCTCTACAAGTGATATCTGTCCTCATCACCAGTAGCAAATATATTAGGCAGAAACATGTAACTTCAGTAGCCTTATAAGAAAAGTGCAGGACACCTCAAGCTACACATTCAGCAATATCATAATGCGCAAAAGTTTAATCTTTTCACCCATTTGATAAATACACAAGGTTTATAATTTAATGTTTTAAATTAGCATTCCACAAATATACATGTAATTTAATGATTACTGTGCATGAATACATGCACAATGTTTATATATACAAATTCCAGTTTTCATGTTCTGGTGAGGGATTTGTATACAATCATAAGCTGTGTTTATACTGGTCCCATTGAATATTCACAATACAAAAACACAAAAGAACCATTGATTTACAAAAGGAAATCTGTTTAAAATCACTTCAATTAATGATGTTTCAAAGGATTATCTTCTCATGCCAGCATGAAACTGAGTAGTTGAACCTGTAAGAGAAAAACAGGACATTTAAATGATCTCAAATTAGGTTGCTACCTATATCAGACTAACTAGTTCAGGCAAAGCAGGAGATTACTATTGTCCTCCATTTAAAAAAATGCCTTTTTTCCTCTTAAAATGTCTTATTCATACTTACACTCATTTTTAAAAGAGATTTTGAATATATATTTAAAAGTCACAGTGACTGGCTCTATAGCAAGGTAAGTGAGACTAATGTTAAGAGTTTCTTCAAAGTGCTGTGAAGTTGAATGTTCTATAATATATATACCTTATACATCTTGAAAAATCTTTTGGTCTTCAAAATCTGGATCATGTGAAAGTTGGACGCTCAAAGCAAAATAAGCCAAGCCAAACCAACCAACAAACCCCAGCTATGCTAATAAAAGTTTCCTATTACTACAAGTTGCTGGAGTTAAACAAGTTATTTTTTGAATGAAGAGATAAACTACTAATTTAAAATAACCTGTAAAATAGCCCATAGTTTGTGGGACTAGTAGGAACAAAAGGGTCCTAAATAAAAGTAAAACATAATATAAAAGATGACTTAGAACACAATTACTTAAAATGATTCAAAGTCTCTCAATCAGGAGTGAAATGAAGGGAGATAGGGAAAATAGGTTTTCCTCCAATGAACAAGAAATCCACTTCTATTATAAAGTATGAAATTTTTTGGTGTTTTTGAACGAAAAAAGATCATTCTTGCAAAGTCTTTTAAATGGGATAGTTTTTTTGGATTATACATAAAAAGCACAATGTAGTAGTAGGGATAATGACTTCATTAAGTGCTTAAATCAAGTGCTTCCTCCTTCCTCCATACCTCCAATTTGCATGCCTTATAATACTTTCTAACATGCATTACTTAGAAATTGTTCTCCAGTAAACCCTGTAGCCTCAGACTACCTTGTACATTGGTGCTCATCATGCGTTCTGCCTAATCAATCTGCTGAATGAAGACAGCAGAAACTTTTGGGGGGAAGTGGGATCCAGGGTGATAAATCATGTCTTAACTTAAAGCCTTTACAAGTCAGTTTCTCTGCTAGCTACACAGAATTTACGCTTTGATTAACTTGATAACTCATGAACTGAACTGCAAGATTTGATCATCCTAATGATGAGTCAAGGAGTTTCAGAGAGGAGCGCTGTGGGTCTAGCACTGGGATGCTGCCAATACAGGGTTAAATTTAAGAGTACCTGACTGTACAGTTCCAAGTCGTCTTTGCAGTGCTTCTAGCCGAGTGATATAATCTGTCAGGGCTCTGTCAGGATCATAATTCTGAAGCTGAGAACATGCTAGGGAACCAGGATTTAAATCAGCTGGAATGCCTGGATACCTACAGGATTAAAAATATGTACATGAATCCAAATTATCCAGAAACAATGCAAGTACGTTACCCATCTACTTCCACCTACTTCCTCCAAAAGGGAGGCCACTTGTACCCTGCCTAATCCATATTCCCTGTGCTTCTGAGTTTCAGATGAGAAAGAAACAACTCTTCAATGAATTTAAAGAAGCTACTAAGTCATCATAACAATGCCCAGTACAATGCTTGTTGCGGAAGTCCTCAATAAATATTAGATATGTATAAAAGCATCTTGTCATGCAGACTGTAGAGTTTTTCATTATGTTCAGAGACTATCAATTTTAGTCAATACTTTTCCCAATATCTGTCTAACCACAGCATATACTAAATAACACTTGGTCAGCTTTGTTTCCTATACCCTTGGAAACCAGTTACAAATTCAAAAACTAGTTTTGATTCTGAGCCTTAGATTATGTAAATCATATACAACTAAAGATATCTAGCCATCTCAATGCAAAGAAGTCAAAGCCCCAACAATGTCCATCTTTCTCTATTAAATATATTTAGCTACTCCAGGCAGGTTTTCTCAAATTCTTACCTATTTTGAAATGGTAAAGGAGACCTAGGATAGTCCAGATCTGATCTTGAGCGATAGGTAGTTTGTCTTGGCTCTCCATATAGCTCAAGCCCACCAGAAGAATGATAAAATGGGTCGGTCTTTTCAGTGCCTAAAGTAATCCAAAACGTACCTTGTAAAGAAAAAATTCCAAGCCCTTGAAAAATTTTTACAAAACAGATAAGGTCTCAAAAGATGATTATACTGTACTATACCACCATCTCCTACTTACAGTCATTTTCAATTATTCTTACTAAAGGAGAGAAACAACAGTACAAACAAAAATTTGGCTTTCAAATGTTATTTTATCTCTGAATGTGAATATTTCTCATATCTGGAACTATGCCTCAAAGAAAATTAACTATTTAATTAGAGTATTTCTTTTTAAAAGACCTCTTGGCTATAACTAGATGAGAGGTGAGAGGTGTCTGAGTGTATGTGGCTTGTGGGAAAAGATGATGCGGACAGAGACAATTAGACTAATGTAACCAAGTCCTTTTATCACTCCACTCTGCTGATGTATTGAAAAAACTTGAAATCATGATTCGTTAACTTTTAATACAACATAAAACTCATTATGGGACAAATTTCAGCTGTTCATTGTAATGATATTTGAAAATAATTTGCTCAGGGTACCAAAAATATTTCCCCTTTCTCTGCTGTTTAGCTACTGGTAGAATAAGGTGGTTTAATATCAATATACAGCACGGGTAATCTCTGTATCTCTGTAAGTCTATGTGTTCCCAGCTTCTGACTTCATCTTTATACCCTAAATATTAAGCCCTAGTTTGTTTCCACTTCTAGATGTAAAGAGAAGGAATTTTAACTGTTACCATTATTACACAACCTATTGGTAAACTCAGAAACCTGTATGAATATTGCTAAATTATGAAAATATCAAATCATAACTATTCCACATGATTAACAGCAACTCTGTCTTGAAGCAGGGACTTAAAAGTCGGCAGAAGAAGAGTGGGCTCTGGAGCCAGACTGCCAGTGTTCAGTCCTGGTTCCATCCCTTCCCTACCGGGTAATCTGGGGCAAATGCCATGTGCTTTCCACACCTCAGTTTTTCATCCATAAAGTAAAAATAATAATCGTACTTACATTCACAGGATAGGGAGAATACATGAAAAGAGCATGGGGCCTAGTGCAGACTAAGTAATCCATAAAACCAGCCATTATTATACTCTTTAATTATTCAGAAGGTATTATACACGGCAGTAATTTTAGAGAAAATTTGCTATTTTGACTTCACCTTGATTCAGTCCAAAGCCATCCCTGTTAATATTGATGGATCCAGAACCCGTGACTCGATGCCACCGTCGAACCAAAAATTTCATTCTAAAAAAAATTCCAAGATAAAATTTCACAGCATATCTATAACATAAAGAGTACAAACATATATTTTCCACACAAATCAAGTCATGCATTTAAATATGAATGCAGAACAAATTTCAAAATAATCACGATTGCCCAAACTAGGTAAATGCCCCCTGGTTTGTGGCAAAATCAACTGGAACTTAAGAACAGGCTTCAAGAGCCTATCATCCTCTTCCCAAGTGGCACGAGAGGTCTCTTACTGCCAGCATCAGGTTCTGGATTTAGGAATAAACAGGGCAAAAGAGATGGAGGGCAAAAGTAGACAGGAAAAAAGTAGGTGGGCAAAGAAATGGTGAGAAGTAATGAGAAGTAGAGAACAGAATGCAGACAGAACAAAGGGCAGATGAGATAGAAAAGAACAAAAAGACCCTTAAATTGACAATAAGAGTGTACTGGGAGAGCTGGAAGATGGATGAGGCTCTTCTCGGCTCTTTGATCAGGGACAAAAAACAATACTGGTTTTGAAAGGAATGGGGGTATTAGTGTCATAAACCAGCTATGACAAGTTGCTGCCTACTGCATCTTGGCCTAAGGAGCTTTCTGGAAGGCCAGTTTTCTTATTTTTAACCAGTTTCCAGGCTCAGTCTAAGGAGGGTCAAAATACAATAACCATACAAAAGAAGAAAAAGAGGGTAGCAGACTGAAGTCCTTCAACAGCAACTTCTACTATTGAGGTGGCTGCTTTCACAGAGCCGCCTCAAATTCCTCTAATAAAAAGTACTGGCTAACTCCTGTGAACTCCTACTTATTTAGTGTCTTCTAAGTTCCATGCATGTTGGTCTTCTCCACTAGAAAGTGAGCTGCCTTTATGGATTTAGGCAGGGACTATGTCTTTTTCATCAGTGCACCTACCAACATTTACCCTGGTTTACCCTATACAAGGGGACGGAGGGAATGAAGGTGAGAAAGGAGGAACTGAAACCAGGGGACTGCAATGTGGAATGGAGTAGCGTAGAGGCGAGTCAAGTCAAAGGCTGACAATAAGCTAAACCCTGAGCTCCTGTTTCAAGACCCAGCACGGATGAGACTTTGGGAGGTCACGTACTATACAAACATGGAGTATAACCAGAAAAGAAAAGAGGGATGATTAACAATAACTAATCCTTTTAGAGAGTCTACGAATAAAATGCATTTTCAAGTACTTTACCTTGAAATTGCAATGGATACTCTGACAGCTGACCGAAACCTTGTGAAGCCCTTTGGACGGTTGGTGATCACCTCTAGATCTGTGAAGGCTGGCTGACCCCCCATCCGGGCAAGCAGGGCCAGGGTGGCATCTTCACATTCCTGGAACCCACCCAGTAACAGCAGCAGGTATTTCTTCTGATAAATGAGAGCTTTTCGAAAACTTTCTGCCCGCAGGTATTTACCATAAATTCTCTATTTTTAAAGAAGGAAGAACATGATGACATTAAGAAGGCATTCAGTTGTTCTCTAGGGGAAAATAACCTAGATTTTAACAACAAGAAAAAAGTAGTAGTAGTAGCAGTAATAGAATGGCAAGTACCCTAACACTGTTTCTCTACTTTATCAGCAAGGATGAAAGTTAGGATAAATTAACTTTAGCCTTTATACTTCAGCCTGGGCAACACAGCGAGACCCCATCTCTACAAAAAATTAAAAAATTAGCCAGGTGTTGTGGTGCATGCCTGTAGTCTCTGCTGTTCTGGAGGCTGAGGCAGCGGGATCGCTTGAGCCCAGGTGTTCAAGGTTGAGGTTGCAGTGAGTTACGATCGCACTACTGCAGTCTAGCCTGGGTGGCAGAGCAAGATCCTGTTTCTTACAAAAAAAGAAAAAAGTCATAAACTTATATTCACTATACGGTTGGAATAAATATTCCAAAAGTTTTTCTTTTTGTTTTGGATTTTGTGTTAACTGATGAAGGTAGTTTTACTACACTATTCATTATTAGTCATTAGAGAGGCTACTCAGAGGGCTTCCCATCTCACAGAGCATGATGCTCTTACACTGACAGCAGTGCAGCTCTTGTTAGAAGTTGAGAAGATAACGTTCTGTTTGTCTGCTAGGGAAGAAATTGTAGGAAGTGGAACCAGGAGCTCAGGGTGCTCTCACTGTGATTATTAATAGAGCTTAATCTAGTCCCAGTCCTGGACATGCCTCTCCACAAACCTGTGACCAGCTAGAGACCTGCATTCATGACACAGACCGAATAAAGAGACCTAGAGAAGCAGCCCGAGTGCCACCCAAATTTCTTTAGTCTGTTCGATTAAGGTCAGTGAGAGATGAAACAAGGCAAAAAGAAAACCAGTTGTGAGGTATGTTTTAGACGGAAGATGTCTCCTACCTTTAAAGTGACATGTTCAGAATCGGAGCTGAGATTTTGAAGTAAAGCATCATTTCTTAGTTCAGCTTTCAGCTTGTACACTTCAGCCTCTGCCTTTTTCAAGGATTTCTGAAGAGTTGATTTTTCTCTGTTCCACACTTCTTTTTCAGAAGCAATGATGGCTTCAATGTTGGTACCACCACTGAATGAAAACCTAGAAGACTACAAAGACCATAGCCTACTTACATGATTTTAAAGAACAAGAGTCTGAAGAAAAGTCTGAATTAAACATATTAAAGATATCCCTACGATAAATACAGAGTTCCAGCTTCCCAACTTCACCCAAGGAAAGTTCAAAGCCAATCTCAACTGACATAAAGAAATATACCCTCTTAAGTCCTCTGCTGAGTAGATTAATTTCACAACTAAAAGTCCTTGTAAGAGCCTGGCCACAGACAGGGTTTACCAGATTTAGCAGAGATCTGAACTAAAAAAGTCAACAGATTTAACAGGTGGACCATCTGGGTCCAAATGTTGAGCTTGTGCCTGAAATAGTACACTGGACAAGTGGACAAAAAACAATCCAGTATGTACATGGGTAAGGAGATTCCTACAGAAGCCACGCAGATGTGTTACCATTATTTGACTTTACAGCTGTCTTACAGGTCTTCCCCATCTTTGTATTGGGTAATTACGCAAGCTAGCAATTTATTTTATGTTAATAGCTTTTTTAAATGGAAAAATTTTAAGTAAATTCCCAGAGTAATTTATTAGACTGAAATATGTAATTTAAAAGCATCTTTCCCTTGAGTCATAAGCACAATGACTGATAAATAACTGAAGAGAACCATCGTCAGGATTCACATTTGAACATTTCTTTGCATGTGCCTGTTGTCAGTCCTGAGGGAGCTAAGTATCTGGCTTTGAAGATAAATATATCTTGGTTTGACTAAGACTTCAGTTCAGTTTCCTCATGTGCAAGGCTGGATGTGTCTTAGAAATTCTGTACATAGACAACCCAGAGTCTAATATAGAGATGGCTCCCATCGAATAGTAATTATTAGAAGTTTAGTAATCAGTAATAGCAATATTGTTGTTATTCCCTACAAAATTTTCCACCAATCCTAAGAATTAGATACTTGATATTTTTTACATTACCAGGGCTAAAAAGAAACTAGATGGCAGAAATGATAACTTTGTACTACTTCTAATATGTGGACATGTGAAAAATAGACATACATAATCTCTACCAGCTCCTGTTGGTTGATACCACCTGATCTGCTCTTCCAGCTTCATAATCATGTTTCTTAAATCATTCTTTTCTTCAGTCAGTTGGCTGATATGTCCTGTCAGCTCAGCATTTTGTCTCAGTAGTCTTTCAGTCAATGAGCCACAAGAAGTACTTGGGGACGCCAAGTTGGGCTGAAAAAATAAAATGGCATAAGGTCACATAAACACAAATGTACGTGAACAACACATCTAAATGTCTGAATAGGCACTGAGAGCAACACATTGCAAGAAGTGGTGCTTGCGTTGAGTTTTAAATAACAGGCAGAATTTTACCAGGCAGGAAAGAAGACAAGGAAGAACATATTAAGCAGAAGGAACAGCATATATGAAAGAAAAAAGGCTTGAGCGAGAGTGTATTGCTTTTAGGAAGCTACAGGTTACTTGGTAAGGCTACAGCAAAGGCTGCTTCGCTTTATGGATAACGGACCTAAATGTAGGCGATGGAGAGCCATGAATGGCTTTAGGCAGGAGTATGCCACAAACAAAATTTTTGTGTTAGAAGTCAAAGGCACAGGCACAGGACTTAGTGACTGTTTAGATATGCAATTAAGAGTGAAGGAAGATGGTCTATGGTGACTAACAACTTTCCAAACCTGGCAATATCATGACCAGAAATATGGGCTTGGGGGAGAAAGGAGAAAGGGAAGATGGAGTTTAGTTTGGAATGTGCCTGTTAGGTTCCTAAAGGGTTACTGTGTGCTACATTTCCCTAAGGAAAGATGTCTAGTAACTAATTGAAAAGATAGGCCTGGGCCGGGCGCAGTGGCTCATGCCTGTAACTCTGGCACTTTGGGAGGCTGGGGCAGGAGAATAGCCTGAGGCCAGGGGTTCAAGACCAGCTGGGGCACCATAACGAGACTCTGTCTCTACAAAAAAATTAAAAAAAAAATTTGCTGGGCCTGGTGGTTGTGCACCCATAGTCCCAGCTACTGGGGAGGCTGAGGCAGGAGGATTGCTTAAGTCCAGAAGTTTGAGCTATGATTGCACCACTGCACTGTAGTCTGGGCAACAGAGTGAGACCCTGTCTTAAAAAAAAATAAAAAATAAAGTATAAGCCTGGACCACAATCCACTAGAAGATAAGTTCCATAAAGGTGAGGTTTTTGTCAGGTTTGTTCCCTGTATCCCCAGAACCTAGTACAGTTAACCTCACACATAGTAGATGCTCAATGTAAGTATTTGCTCAATAAATAACACGAGGTCTAGTGAGAGCTCAGGCTGTGAGACTTCACAGTTTTGGTTAGAGGAACCGATGAAGGTGACTGATGAAACAAGCCTGAGAAATGACAGAAATCGCAAAAGGCAAGGAAAGGAGGGTTTTAAGAAGACGGAAGAGGTTGAAAGTGTTAAATGCTACAAATCAGTAAAGAAAGAGACTGAAAAGATTCTCCAGATTAGTCAATTGTGAAGACACTGGGAGGATTCTAAGGATGGTTTCACAGATTGGTAAGGGTAGAAGCCAGACTGCTCTTTCAAGAAGCTTGGTCTCTTAATTAATTAATACAGTAAGAGGTTAATGTAATTATTCAACAACAATGAAGAAAGTTAATTTTCTCCCAAGCTTTCATTATCTTCTATTGAGAGAAGACAAACATTATTTTATTCATATTAAAAAATAAAAAAACTCCACTCTGGGAGGCAGAGGCAGGTGGATCGTTTGAGCTCAGGAGTTCGAGACCAGCCTGAGCAAGACTGAGACCCCGTCTCTACCAAAAATAGAAAGAAATTAATTGAACAGCTAAAAATATATACATAGAAAAAAAATTAGCCGGGCATGGTGGCGTGTGCCTGTAGTCCCAGCTACTTGGGAGGCTGAGGCAGGAGGATTGCTTGAGCCCAGGAGTTTGAGGTTGCTGTGAGCTAGGCTGACGCCACGGCACTCTAGTCCAGGCAACAGAGTGAGACTCTGTCTCAAAAAAAAAAATAAAATAAAATAAAAATTAAAAAAAAATAAATAAAAAAACTCTTTATAGAATACGCTGCCACTTTCAAACAATCCATAATTTCTACTATACCTTTGCTCTCAATGTATTAGAAAGATCTATAAAAAGTCTTACCTCTTCGCCTGACTGGCCAGTTAGTTTCTGTAGTTGTAAAATAATCCCATCAATATTTTCCTGAACCCAAATGAAATCTTCATCATCTGCTGTTTCAAACTGTAGTCTTTAAGAAAAAGACAAAACGTCAAAACATACCTTCTCAATTAGGGTTGCTGATTAGCACAAACATTATGGATCAGGCAACGCTCTGCTTCACCTATCACTTCTCCCTTATAATAAGTGTTCTCTTTCTCTGGGTCAAGGTGTTAGTTATTTTCAGATATGAGTTTTATTAAAGGATATCAACTCCTAATGTAAACATGCATTATCTTTAAAATTTCAATTCCCCACCCTTAGCTAGCTATCAGTGAGCAATGGAGTCTGTCCAGCCTGTCTAAGAATGCTAAAGATTTCTAAAGATCAGGCAGAAAAGTCTCTAACCTATTAGAGGCTTTCTGGGCTAGATGCTGTAGTTTTGAAGCTACATGTTGAAGCTTTTGTCTGATCATTTCTAATTCATGATTACAGCCAGTTCCTCCTCCATTCATTTCAATCAAGTTAGGATAGCTTGATTCTTTTGTTTCTCCTTCTATTTTCTGTTGAAGAACCCAATTTCTAGTTCGATCATTGGTTAAGCTCCATGTGGTTGGCTGGCAATTTTGGACAGAAAAAGAAAATAATAATTACAAATGAGCAGCACATCACATTCTTTCTAAAGGGAACACAATTATTGTTTGTATTTTAAATAAACTTCTATAGATTTCATTTTTAAATGATTTGCATATGGCTATTTAAACAATATAATCCAATATCAAAATTTAATGATCAAAGGACTGTAGTACTTTTAAAAAATATTTAAAATGAAACAAAGTGTCAGTTTACCTCATTAAGATTCTGATACAGAATTCTTCTACTTTCTCGTTTTTCTTCTCGTTCCAGTTCTTGCTTCTGGAATTCCTGCATAATTCCTTGTAGTCGCTTTCCTTCAAGGTCTAACTTATAAACTTGTTGCCTTTTCTCTTCCAGCTGGCGCTGCAGATCTTCCACTTTGGACTGGAGCTCGTGCATTTTTTTCTGTCCTTCAGTGTTGGCCTCTTGTTCTGTCTGCAACGTCTTCCTATGAACCTGCCTATCTTTTTCCATTTGCTGTCTTGTTTGCAAAGAATCCAGTTTATATTTCTCAGTCTCATTTAACAATTCTACTATGCGACTGTGTTTTTCCTCGAGCTGTTTCTGTAGCTCTTTAAGTAGGTCCTCAGAAGGTAAGCATGGCCGAGGTTGCCCACTATCATCATTGCTCTGCAGCTGTGCATGTAATTCCCGTTCCCTGTCTAGGGTACTACTCATTTCCCGAATTCGAACTTTCTCGGATTCAAGAAGAACTTGAAGCTCCAAGTTTCGACTTTGTTCCTCTGATAACTGGGCATCATATAGCACTCTTTGTGATTCTATTTTTTGCTGTGCTTCATTTAGTAGCTGTTTCTGTTGTTCCAAAAGTAGACTTAGCTGAATATTCCTTTGTTTCTGACCCTCAAGTGAAAATTTCAGATCCTTGTAGGTGGAAATCAAATTTAAGAACTTGTTAATATTATTAAAAATACTTTATAAATATACAACCATACATTTGTTAATACTAATTGGTAGTATTTGGTAATAGAAGATAGAACTGATCATCCGGTTTATTAACTTAAAATTTCAGTGGTTAGGACATAACTGGGACATAACTATTTGAAGACTCAATTGATTTTCATCACGGAATATAATGATGAAAGATAGGCAAGGTAATAATACTTTTCTCTCAAAACATTAATCTTATCTGGCTCATATGAAGCAGGGTACATTTCTCCTAAGAATAACGGCCTTTAAAAATATAAGTGTTCCTGGAGATCTTATATTTTGATAAGATTCCTGTGCACATTAATACATTTGTATAAAAATATATATGTGTTTCAGATATAATGCAATACGATTTCCTGAAAAACCTTGTGTTTTGCAGTATCATGGGCTAAAAATAATAGAGCTTATGGGGAAAGTAATGCCAGGGGCAAACTACTCAAAATCTATGCAAATTTTTAATGTTTAAAAAATAGTAATTAGTACCTAGGGAGATAACATGTCCCTACCCAGAAGAGAGAGTCCACTATGCCTGGAGGCTACCACAATGGACATCAAAAACAAAAAATGGGCAAAAATGCTGGCAATACATTTTCTTTAGCATAGAGTAGTGGGAACTAGGATTATGTGGCTAGAAAAATAGCTGTGAGCCAGTAAGGCTACCATTAATGTGGGCTTTGCAAGTAGTACAACCTGCCTTGAGCTGAGTGTCCTGCAAGGATAGGGTGTGCTTCTCTGGGAGAGCCTAATGTTGATTTTAAATTTTCTTGAAGTAAAGCAGCAAAGGCTCCTGCTGTCAGAAAAGTATCCCTGTTCCTTTCCTTAGGAGAAAACAGGAACCAAAACTACTATTTATCAAATTGTGTGTATACAAATTCATATCCTGAAAACACGTTGCAGCAGCAGTCTATATGCATCCTTGGATATAGCAAAACAAAATCATCACACCATTAACATTTCCTCATAACACGGTTCAGATAACACTACAACAGTAGGCAATGCATAGTGAATAACTTATCATATCTTACAAGAGTCTAAGGTTGATATTTTAGATGGAGGAAAGTCTCAAAGACTCTTTCTTCTACCATTTTGGATTTTCCAGAGACATTTAAAGACACAATACCTCAAGTTCTTCTTTATCCCGTTCTTCACTGCGTCCCAATTTGGCTTTCTCTTTCTCCAAAGCCCACTGGAGCTCTCTTGACTTTTTCTGTTCACTTGCTAATGCATCATTAAGCAAATGTACTTCATCTGTCTTATCTTTAACTTCCAACCTAAATCAGAGAACCACATGAACTTTCATAAAACTATTTTGAGCGAGTATATAATGAAAGAGCGAGAAAGAGAAAACAGCTTCCACTGAAAAGTTGAGATATATAATCAATAAGCTAATAAGAAAATATAAACCAGGTGTAAGGATTAAAGATTCTTGACTGTGGCTCATTTCAAATTAACTATTTCTAGTAGTGTAACTATTAGTTATTATTTACCATTGCAAACAATTATTTTCCTTTGTCTTTTACTGAACATGGGATTCGCACCATGTGATTCTGTGTGCATGAAACCAATGTTTAAAATAAAAATGACTGTACTTGTAATGTCTTTGGCAAACAGAATATCTCAGTATTTACACCAACAATACTTTTTACAAGAGTTATCTCTTCAAACATTTTGCATATTTCAGCTAACTGAACCATGAATCCCACTGAGTTCATAAATATCATTTCAAATTAGTTGGTGGCAAAAATAAAGGCCAAAATGATATCTTAAACAATAAATCTCAAATAGAGCTGAAGGACAGTAGAGATATGCCAATATAGTTATAAGTTTATCACCTGGAAAAATTTAGAGTTTTTTCTCTCTACTATAGTTTTGACTTTAACATAGTTTCATGATATTTAAATATCACCTATAATGTTACATTTTGGAATATTTACACAGTGTTTATGACAAAATTACTCCAATTCCTTTACTAATACATATTTATAATAAGGAAGCTTGGCACACCTGAATGCCTCTAATTCCTTTAGGTGCTTATGCTGTGCCTTGAGTGTTGTTTCTAGTTCCAATTTAGTTTGTGCAAGTTCACTCTTTAGTTCAGCAACTGCCATCTTCTCAGAACTCAGCTGTTCCTGCAGTTCTGTGGCTCTGTCTTTCACACTGCTCAGCTCCACTTGCATCTCTAGCATTTGAGACTGCTTCTGCTGTATATTATATTCCAAAACTTCTAAATGGAATATGATTAATATTTAAAATATGATCAAACAACTCATATTTGGTTTATAAATATGCTTTTGATAAGAACTGATTTCTAATTTAGGAGATTATTGCAAAGCAAACAGGAAAGAAAAGATTACAGTCTCAAGAATTGGTAATTAATATAAAATACACTTTATGCATGTTTTCCTCATAGTGCTAGTAGTCAAGATTTTCAGAACTATAAATATACAAGGATGATAAAAATTTAACAGAAATATATTAATGGATGTAGGATTTAAAATTTAAAAACAACTTTAAATGTTCACATAATACTATAAATAGAAATTTGTGTTTGTTAATTCAGAATTTCAACAGCTCATATTAAAAAAATTCCAAAGATTTTTCACAGCCACACAAAAATAACCTGCAGGAGTTACCCATGTAATTACGACTACAATGATCAGTGCTGCTTTCATCTTTTGTTCAGCACCCCTTTGCAGACAGTCAGTCCCTAGGAACTTCAACTCTGACTCCAGAAGTGAGAAGTCCAAACCCCAGTTTGGATCCTGGTTTTTTTCATTACAAGCCAACCAAACCTTTGCTACATGTTGGTTACAATGAAAACAAACTGAAAAATTTAAAGCCCTAAGTATGTTAAATGAAAAAAAGCATGTTACAAAATATGTATCAGGATACCCTTTTTATGAAAAATATAAAGTTATGTACACATGCATGTTGAAAAGGTCTGGAGACATATTTACCCAGGTGTTAAGTAGTCATTACTTTGGATTTAGGTGATTCTATGGGTGATTTTTACCCCATTCTTTTGTTTCTGTATTCTACCATAAAATATGTAACACTACAACACTAAGAAAAAATTTTTTAACCTGATAAAATTCTATCAAAGTATATCAATTCATATTATAGTTCATATTAATAATGTTAGGCGACAGGAATACCATTGGCTTTAGCTGTTAATCAATCATGTTAACTTAGGCTTTTAAACTATAGAGGCTAAGGATTTACATACACAAATATGAATCTATGTGACATTAAGGTTTCAACAGCACTCTGTTTAACCTAAATAAAATATCAATCAATTATCTCTAAAAATCGTTTTAAATTAAGCTTGTAGCTAAAGAGATTTTTTTTTTTTTTTTTTTTTGAGACAGAGTTTCTGTTGCCCAGACTAGAATGTGGTTGTGTCAGCCTAGCTCACAGCAACCTTGAACTCCCGGGCTGAAGTGATCCTCCTGCCTCAGCCTCCTGAGTAGCTGGGACTACAGGCAAGTGCCACCAGCCCTGGCTAATTTTTTCTATTTTTAGTAGAGATGGTATCTCCTTGTTCAGGCTGGTCTCCAACTCCTGAGCTCAAGTGATCCTCCCTCCTTGGCCTCCCAGAGTGCTGGGATTACAGGTGTGAGCCACCACACCTGGCCTAAAGAGATATGTTTAATTTATCTCATTATACCTGTTTTTGCTGAAGTAATTTTAACCTGCCCCAGCTTTTCTATGACAAATAAGATGCTATGCTGTGACTTTCAAAATTCACAAAAAATGGTGTTTCTACCATTAAATACAACAAAATTACTGCAGACACAGGCATGTGTTCTCACTAGATATAATGAAAATTCAATTTCACTAAACTCTAACGATTCCCATCTGTAGCTCAATTTAAATGGACAAACACCCTTATCAAAAAGTGGGGGGAAAACCTGAACAACCATATCACAAAAGCAAAAATCCAACTAGCCAATAATCATTAAAAAAGACTAAACTACTTCAGTAATTAGAGGAAAGTCAATTAAAACCACAATAAGAATCTAGTGCACACCCAATAGACTGACAACAGAGGTGTGACAATATCAGCTGTTGGCAAAGACACGAAGCAACAGAACTCTCATATACTGCTAGTGAGTGTACAAACTGATATGACCACTTTGTGAAACAGTTTGACATTATCTAATAAATTTGAAAATATGTATCCTATGACCCAGCAATTCTACTCCCAGCTATATATTCAGAAGAGTCATGCAGGTATGCATCAGAAACAGTGTACAACAATGTCCCTAATAGCAGTGACTGCAACTAAAAAGTAGAAACAACCCAAATGTTCAATCATAAAATATATAAATTTTAGAATATCTATACAAGGGAATTCTAAATAGTAACAAAAATGAATGAACTAGAGATAAATGCAGTAACTTAGAAGAATGTTATAGAGAGGTGAAAGAAATAAGACATAAAGTATATATAGAGTGATAAAGTTCAGAAACAGGAAAAAATGTAAACTTATATGGTTTAGGAATATATAAATAGACAGCAAAAATAAAGAAAAATCAGCATAATGATTACCTCTAAGAAGCATGCATTTGGAAAGGGGGCTTTTGGGAAACTGGCAATGTTCTACTTCAAGTGGGTGATATTTCCATAGATACCCATTTAATAGTTTGTGATGGTGTATATCTGCATTTTGTATTTTCTTGTACGTATGTTACAGCTTACAATTTTTTGAAAAAGGATTAAAAAAGAATTAGTTACTTGCATTGCGGGTTTCTTTTTCTTTTAAGTGGTTATCCTCTAAAGAGTATAAGAAAGATTTTACTTAATATATAGTTTTAAAACAAAGATAATGAACTTAATGGGCTTAACAATGTGATCAGGGCAATGGCAGTTCACTTAAAATTAAATATAGCGGTTTAAAACCAATTTGACAATCCAGTAATTAATATAGATTATGTTCTTAATGTTATGAGAATGAGACCCAAATGTGACTGAGGAGATGTGTTTTAACTGAATGAGAAGAAGAGAAGCAAAGTGAAATATTTTCAGCTATTTGTATAACCATACAAGCCTGTCATACAACATACCTTGGCTTGGTTTATCATTTTCTTGTTCTCTTTTCAGAGTCATTTTTCTACTATTCATTTGAGCATGCAGTGCTTGAATTTCAGATAACAAACTCCTTCTATCTGCTTTCTGGAGGCATTCCATAGCTGCTCGATATTCAATACCCTAAACAAAAGAAAATAAAAAATCAAATGAAGAGAGTTGTTAAGATAATAAAATCAACCACCAAGAAATCTAAAGAGGAATGAATGGAACACACATGCTAAAATTTTTTTATTTAAAAAATTTTACATGGACAGAATGGGAGGAAACTATATTAAGTGAAATAAGGCAGGATCATAAATACTGCACATTCTCACTCTTACCTGAAAGCTAAAAAAAAAAAAAGTAAGAAGTGGAACAGATGACACCAGAGGCTGGGAAGGGTTGGGGGAAGGAAGGGATAGGAAATGTGTTAAAGGATACACAATTACAGCCAGACAGGAGGAATCCCTCTAGTATTCTATGCCACTGAAGGATTACTATAGTTAACGGTAATACGTACAGCTTTGAATAGAAAGGAGGAGGATTTTAACACTCCCAACACAAAGAAATGAAAAATGTTTGAGATGATAGATATATTAATTACCCTGATCTGATCATTACACATTATATGTATTGAAATATCACTATATGTAACCCATGAATATGTATAATCAATTAAAAAACATAAAATTTAAAACGCAGGAAAAAAAATTATTTTTCTTTTCCAAACTGTGTGAGGACATGCTGCATACAAATGCTCCTTTACCCCTAACTACTACATAGTGTATTTCATTAAAAGAATATTCTTTTTTATAACTACAATAAAAGTAAAATTAACATTACTATATTATCTAATATACAGAGCTTATTCAAATTTTGCTAAATGTCCTATAAAACAAAAGGAAAAGAAAATTGATATTCGTTAAGTCTTTATCTTTTATGACCTTCAATTTACGAAGAGTACAGGCTATTATTTTATGTTCCTCAATTTAAAAAAAAACTATTTTGAAATAATTTAAGCCAAAGTTCCTGTGTACCTTTTAGGCAGGTTTTCCCCAATGATAACATCTTACATAACCTTAAGTACATTATCAAAACCAGGAAACTGACACTGGTAAAATATTTGTTAAACTACAAGGCTTATGTATATTTCATTAGTTTTTACATGCACTCATTCTTTTCTTGATGTATAGTACTATGAAATTTTATCACATGTACAGGTTCATATAACCATCATTACAAATCAGGGTATAGATTGTTTCATCACCAAAAAAAAATTCCTTTGTAGTCACACCCTCTCACTAATCCTAAACTCTGACAACCAATGATCTGTTCTATAGAGCCACAGTTTTATCATTTCAAGAGTGTTATATAACATACAAGCTGTTGTGGATATAAAAATTATACTTTGTTCCTTTTTAATGGTTGACCAGTATTTCATTGCATAGATGCAGCACTGCTTGTTTACCCATTCATTCACCTGTCAAAGGACATTTGGGTTGTCTGTAGTTTTTGGCTATTAAATATAAAACTGCTATGATACCTGTATATAGATTCTTATGGAGACATAAGTTTTCATTTCTGTCTGATTAAATATCTATTAGTGTGACTGCTAGCTTACATGGTTAAGTGTTATGTTTAACTTTATAAGAAACTCCAGATTATTTTCCAGAGTTAGCTCTCCCATTTAACACTCCTACCAGCAATGTTTAAGATGCAGTTTCTCTGCATCCTCACCAGCACTTGGTGTTATCACTATTTTTCAGTTTGATAGACATGTAGTGGCCTCAATTTGTTTTGGTCTTATGTTTCTCCCAGAGGAGATTCTGGTTATGCATTTAACGGAAATACCACAAAAGTGACATTACGTCCTTCTTATCAGTAATTACATATCATCTGTTTGTTCCACTACTGGTTACATTAACTCTGATTACTTGGGTTAAGGCGGCATCTGCAAGGTTTCTTCACTGCAGACTTACTGCTTTTCCCTTTTAGAGAAAATTAAAGTTTCATTTAGATACCTGTTCTTGTATTCTCTGTTCCAAACAGTTTAATAATCCAACGGCATCTCTAGTACCTAGAGCTGTCAGCTCAGTCTGAAATGCGGCTAGTAAAACACTGCGCTCCTTTAAGAAAACTTGTTGAAGGGCAAGCAGAAGTTCACCTCGCCAGTCTGAGAAGGTCTCCTGAGATTGAGAACTATCATAAACCTAGCAGAACACAAATAACAAGGGTCAGTTTTCAAATAAGCATGTTTTTAAAATATCCTAAACATACTAATCTATCAACCAAAGTAAATATTAAAAGCCTAAGAGCATATATTTTCAAGTGTAAAAATATATATAGTAATTCATGTGAAAACACATAAATGATAATTTAATTTGTAAAGCACACTGTTATTGTTACAAATAATATAAAACTATTTAGATGCTTAATATTCCTTGGGTACCTCGGCTTCTCTTTGCACTTGCATTTTTGTAATTAAATCCTTAAGAGATGAGATGGTATCAAGGTAAGCTCTTCTCTCTTCTAGCCAAGATTCTGAAACCTGCTGAACAGAATGGTCCTCTCCATCACTATAGGGAGACTCTGTGAGAGAAAGCACCTGCATCCCCTCATTATGGACAGCTCTCAGTAATCCCTAGAAACCAAAACCCAAAAACTAGAATTACTACAACTTCTTCAAAGACTGAAATCACATAGAAACAGACATAAATTTAAAGCAAGATAGTTTTATCTAGCTATATTGATTTAGAAAATCCATTGTAGACAGAAACTCCAGTCCAACATTACTGAATGCCTTCTTCCTGTAGAGGGGTAAGCTGATCCCAGGAGATTTGTCTATGACTTTTCATAGCTCTTATCTCTATAAAGTTCCTTCTATACAGCTAATGTATTCTTCCTGGGTTTAATGATTAGGCATTGATTTGACCAAAAGAAATACATGGGAAATAACTTCTACTCCTTGAAACTATCATAACAATTCTGGCAAAGAAAAACACTGGGAATAAGAATTATGAAGAGAAAAAAAATCTTCACACATCATCATTTAATATATTATACCTTATTATCTGTGAAATATTTAAATAAAACAAAACAGATCCCCAAGCTGAGTGTGGTGGCTCATGACTATAATCCCAGTGACTCACAAGGCTGAGCAGGAAAATCGCTTGAGGTCTGGAGTTCAGGATCAGCTTGGGCAACATAGCGAGACCTAGTCTCTAAATAAATAAAATAAAATTTAAAAACATGAAAAAAATTAGGCAGGCACGATGGCACATGCCTGTAGTCCCACCTACTTGGGAGGCTGAGGCAGGAAGATCATTTGAGCTCAAAAGTTTGAGGTTGCAGTAAGTTATGATCATGCCAGTGCACTCTAGCAGCCTGGGTGACAGAGTGAGACCCTGTCTATTTAAAAAAAGAATAGATCCCCAAGGTTCTCACAATATAACTTTTAATAAACTATTATGTTTAATATAGAAATACTGGTTAAGCTAGTAAAAGATCTATCTTTTAGTACCTTTATTTTCTTTGGAAAGGAATCTGTTGAACTTTCACCTTCTTCTCCTCGGCCTTCTAATGCTGTGTCAAATCCCTGACTGTGTGTAAGATAAATTCCCTGACCCCAGTCTGATCCAGAATCTAAAATAAAGAAAATCATTTCCTGTTAAAAAAACAAAACAAAACAACCCTCTGTGCCCAAAACAGCACTTCTTAAACAAATACTATAACCATTCCAGAAATTTATATAACTTACCACTGGAACATATTTCTCTAGTTTGGTAAGCATCGGAATGTGTTAATTCAGGAAATGAGGATCCCTAATTAGAGAAAACAAAAAAATATCTTTTTTTGGCTCTAATAAAAATAAAATCCAATAAATCATTTTGCTATTTTCTAATGCTGTAATAAAAAAATCAATTAAATCTGTCATACCTTTCATAATAAATGAAACTATCCACAATTTATAGTCTATATTTTTTCTTCCTGGATATTGTCATAATATAGACACTGATGAATTAAGAAATGATAATAGGTTCCAAATCTACACAGGAATTTAACATATTATCTAACTCTACACAGCAGAAAGATTTAAAATTGTAATAGTATTATGAGAAAGAGACTGCCTCAAGTTTCTTTTTTTATTTTCTCTTAGGAAACATACAACCTTCCAAGTCTGAACCAGAAAGAAATAGAAACCTTGAATATACCAATAACAAATAGTGAGATTGAATCAGTAGTAAAAAAATCTCCCAAAAAAAATAGCCCAGGACCAGATGGACTCACAGCCGAATTCTACCAGATGTACAAAGAACAACTGGTGCCAATCCTACCTAAACTGCTCCAAAAGATTGAAGAGGAGGGCATCCTCCCTAACTCATTCTATGAAGCCAGTATCACCCTGATACCAAAGCCAGGAAAGGATGCAACCAAAAAAATAAAAAAGAAAACCAGACTAGTATCTCTGATGAACATAGATGCAAAAATCCTCAACAAAATACTAGCAAACTGAATCCAATAGCACCTCGAAAGGATAATTCACCACAATCAAATGGGTTTCATTCTAGGAATGCAAGAATTATTCAACATATACAAGTCAATAAATGTGATTCACCACATAAACAGAACTATAATTAAAACCCCCCATATGATCATCTCAATATATACAGAAAAAGCATCTGAAAAAATCCAGCATCCTTTTATGATAAAAACCTTAAAAAAATTCAGCATAGAAGGAGAATAACTCGAAATAATAAAAGCCATATATGATAAACCCACAACCGACATTATGCTGAATGGTGAAAATTTGAAAGCACTCTCTCACAAAACTGGAACAAGATAAGGGTGTTCACTTTCACCACTTCTACTCAACATAGTACTGGAAGTCCTAGCCAGAGCAATCAAGTATGAGAAAGAAATAAATGGCAGCCAATTTGGAAAAGAGGAAGTCAAATTATCTCTGTTTGCTGATGATACGATTATATGCCTTAGACAACCCTAAGGACTCCTCCAGAGACTCCTAGATCTGACAAATGAATTCAGCAAAGTCTCAGGTTATAAAATCAATGTACAAAAATCAATAGCATTTCTACACATCAATAATGACCAAGCTAAAAATCAAATCAAGAACTGAATCCCATTTACAATAGCTGCAAAAACAAAACCAAACCCCTAGGAATATGTTTAACCAAGGAGGTAAAAGATCTCTACGAGGAGAACTAAAAATCACTGATGAAAGGAATCGCAGAGGACACAAACAAATGGGAAAACATCCCAAGCTCATTGTCAGAATTAATACTGTTAAAATGACCAAACTGCCCAAAACAATCTACAGATGCAATGCAATCCCTATCAAAACGCCAACATCGTTTTTCACATAATTAGAAAGAATGATTCTAAAATGCATATGGAATAAAAAAAAAAAAAGAGCCTGAAAAGCCAAAGCAATTTTAAGTAAAAAGAATAAATCTAGAGGCATCACATTACCTGACTTCAAATTACACTATAAGGCTACAGTAACTAAAACTGCATGGGACTACCATAAGAACAGACACAGAGATCAATGGAACAGAATAGAGAACCCAGAAATAAAACCCATATACCTACAACCAACCAATCTAAAATGAAGAAGACAAAAACATACACTGGGGAAAGGGTACCCTATTCAATAAATGGTGCTGGTAAAATTGGATAGTTGCATGCAAAAGAATGAAACTGGATCCCTATCTGTCACCATATACAAAAATTAACTGAAGATGGATTAAAGACTTAAATGTAAGACCTGACACCATAAACATTCTAGAAGAATGGAAAAACTTTTTGGACGTGGCCCTAGAATGGCCAAAGAATTTATGACTAAGATCCCCAAAGGAAATGCAACGAAATCAAAAATAGACAAATGGTACTTAAACTAAAAAGCTTCTTCTGTACAGCAAAAGAAATAATCAAAATAAACAGACAATCTACAGAATGGGAGACAATATTTGTAAACTATACAACCAATGAAGGACTAATGCCTAGAATCTAAAAGGAACTTGAACAATTCAGCAAGGAAAAAAAACAAACAACCCTTTTATAAAGTAGGCAAATGACATGAACAGGCATTATTCAAAAGATACACTAATGGTCAAAAAAATATGAAAAATGTTCAACATCATTAATTATCAGAGAAGTGCAAATTAAAACCACAATGAGATACCATCTTACTCCAATTAGAATGGACATTATTAAAAAGTGAAAAAACAATAGATGTTGGCATGGATGCAGCAAAAAGGGAGCACTTATTACTGTTGATGGGAATGTGAATAAGTATAATCTCTATCAAAATCAGTATGGACATTTCTCCAAGAACTAAAAGCAGATCTATTATTTGATCCTGCAATCCTGCTGCTGGGTATCTAGCAAAAGAAAATGAAATTATATTAAAAAGATACTTGTGGCCGGGCGTGGTGGCTCACGCCTGTAATCCTAGCACTCTGGGACGCTGCGGCAGAAGGATCACTCGAGGTCAGGAGGTCGAGACCAGCCTGAGCAAGAGCGAGACCCCACCTCTAGTAAAAATAGAAAGAAATTAGCTGGACAACTAAAACTATATATAGAAAAAATTAGCCGGGCATGGTGGTGCATGCCTATAGTCCCAGCTACTTGGGAGGCTGAGGCAGAAGGATTGCTTAAGCCCAGGAATTTGAGGTTGCTGTGAGCTAGGCTGATGACACGGCACTCTAGCCTAGGCAACAGAGCGAGACTCTGTCTCCAAAAAAGAAAAAAAAAGAGATACCTGCACTTGTATTACCACCGCATGATTCACAATTGCAAAGATACAGAATCAACCTAAGTGCCCATCAACTGATTAGTGGATAAAGAAAATGTGGTGTGTGTGCATGACAACACACACACACACCACACAGTACTACTCAGCCATAAGAAAGAATGAAATAATGCCTTTTGCAACAATTTGGATGGAATTGGAGGCCCACACGTGGGCTCACAGAGTGGGTGGTTGGGAGGGGATGAGGGATGAAATATTACCTATGGTGTACAATGTCTACTATTCAGGTGATGGGTACACTAAAAGCCCAGACTTCACCACTATAGAATATATACATGTAATGGAATTCAACTTGCACAACCTAAATCTATTGAATAAAAAAAATATGATAATGAAAAAAACTCCCACATATTAATAAAAACCAAATACCTCTTTAGTTCTCAGACACTGTATCACTGCCTTCAAGGCAGCACATTCCTCTGTCAGTAACTGAACAGCAACATAATGTTCTCTCTTTAAAGTTTCGGTTTCTGAAATATGTCTGGATTCCATATCCAAAATTTCAGCAGCATGTAGTTCTCGCATCTGCTCAATTTTTTCAGTAAAATGACTGATTATTTCAGCGACTTCTTCTGAGGAACATTCACTCTGCAAATCAATTTGGATTCCTGAATTTCTAACAGGAATTTGTGGAGTCTGATTGCTGCTATTGACCCTGAGAGTCCCCTCAGTCTGGGATGCAGAGCTTTTACCCACTTTAATAGGAAGTGGCTCTAATATGCAGGCCTTTCTGTTTTTCTGCACCTCAGTCTTATCTTCTTTTTCTAAGAAGTGGGATAATTTCTCTTCTGCCTCTGTGAGTTGATCCCTAACTTGGCTTAAATCTTTCTGAAGAGATGCCATATTTGTTTCTTTTACCTAAAACATAAGGAATAGAACAGTATTTGATTAAGAATTTTCCATATTAAATGTCAAATTTAAAGGCGGGGAAGGGTATAATTCATAATTTCATGTTCATTTTCCTCATAATATTAGAAAAAACATTTCAGAAACATTCTCATATATTCACACGTATGGTCATAGATTACTACAGAGGTAAAATAATTTTATCAGTTTCTACTTTTGGTTCTCTTTTTTCCTGCATTAACAGACTAGAGATTAAAAGTATCCTAACAAAGATTTCCAGGAAAACCAAGTGAGAAGATGCTGGTAAATAAAAGTATAACAATGGAATTTTTCATCAAATTGACAAAAGACTTTTTATGTAGCTTTTTAGTTATGGATCTGGGTTTGTTTTTATAGAAGAGAATATACTTTGACATGAAATTAAGACAGGTAGAAATAAATGAATTAGGAGCTTTGTTACTTATCTTACCAAAAGCTGTTTCTGAAGTTTTTCTGCCTTTTCTTTATAACTGGTAAGTTCTTCTTTGGTAGCCACTGACTCAGCTTTAAGAACCTCAAGTTCCCCCCAAAATCCACTTTCTTTGTTGGTACTAATTAACTCAGTAGTTGTCTGAATGGTAGTGGAAACGTAAGAAAAACATCATTTTTTAAAAATATGGGTAAGTTCAAGGCACTTATACATTCAAATAAAACTTTCCCAGGAATGACTGCCTACAGATAAAAGGGGTTACAATGATCAATGCTCTTTCAACAAATAGGAAAACTTTTTCAGAACGATCATCTTATATTCTTGAGACAATGACTGTCTTCTTGAGAAAAGAATGAGTTTCTGGGAACAAACGGTAAATCATGCCATTAGTATATATCCTAAAAATTTAAAAATTATTAATAAAAACTTTTTGATACCATTCAAAAGTGCTTCATATTCATATCACTTACCTCAAAAGAAACCAGGTGTAACTAAGATATTTCTTAGAAGTTATACACGGAAAGTCATATTATTATTTCAATTATTTATTACTTACAGTAATTTATAGTTCAAATAAGCTACAAGGAAAAGGCCTAGTAAATGGAATTACAGAATTGTGACATATTAATCTCCTGGTGTTTAGATAACACCATACTTCTAATACTCAAAAATTATAAATTTATAAAGTGCGAATTAAAAAAAAAGCCCTGTTCATATCTGTCATATGCTAAAAAATAACTGGAATTTCAGATCTTTACATAAGTATACTTACAGAGGTCAAATACAAATTTTTACCAAAACATCCTTTTTTGGTAAAAATAAAATTTGTAAAAGCTAAGGGTTGGTCACCCACCCGTTAATTCATTAGATACTAATATATATTTTTCTTCTACAGTCTGTATTCTTTGTCAATAGTAATATATTTTGACATTTTTCATTACTTAAAAGGAATGATAACATAACATGCATGTTAGAAGGAAATTAAGGAAAAAAATCCCACACAAGTCCTAGAGGTCATTTGCTAAACTTAATGTTTCTATGTTTCTTCTGATTGCTCTATTTAATGACAATGCTAATGAAATAAATGCGTTTCAAGACCATGAAACATAGTCTGTATCCACTATTCTAGTGATAATAATGTGACTGCACAGTGTTAAGTTAAATCTGGCCTAAGCTATCTCTGTACCTTGAGCTCCTATGTAAGGAATTGCAACCTAACTTAGGAGTATGTAACCAAATTGAAAACCTAATTTAGGAGTATAAAAACAGCCAATTCTTAGCCAATCACAAGCAGCTAATTGGTCAGACCATGTCCAAATAAGGAAAATATTTAGCTGTAACCAATCAAGCTGTTTCTGTACTTTACTTGAGGGGTCTATAAATATCCACTGTCCATTGCTGCACAGCAGAGATTTGTGAAGCTCTTCCGGTTCTGAGTGCTGCCCAATTCATGAATCATTCTTTGATCAAATAAACTCGTTTAAAATTAGTTTGCCTAAAGTTTTTCTTTTAACAACAGTACGTTTTTATTAAAAAATCCTTTTCTATAAATTGCTAGATGTAAACAGAACACTATCTTTAATAAATTAGCAGTCAGTTTAAAGAATAAATAAAGGAAAAGAGTTTCTTGGGGTATTTAAGTGAAAAAAATCAAATAAGAAACTAACCTTTTGAACTTCAAAATCTCCTTGAGGGTTTCTTTTTCTTTCTTTCCCTCCCTGTTTTTTCTCACTTTCCTCCAAAAGCTTCTGTAGTTCTAGCAGCTTCTTTTCTTTTTCCAAAGCATTTTTCTCTGCAATTTCTACTTGTTTTTTTTCTAAAATCAAACTAGTGTGCATTTCAACCACTTGGCTTTCTAATTCTGATATTCTCAAGGTTAATGTTGATACATTTGACCCCACCTCATTTTCTGTTAGTTGATTTAAATTCTGTTTATTTGTTCTTTCAGGTTCTGATGCAATTGCTTGTTTATCTTGACAGAACTTTGCATATTCCTGAACTGCCTGAAGTTGAACTTGACTCACAAGAGCAGCAGCTACTTTTTCCTCAAGTATTTTTTGTAGGTTTACAATCTTCTTTTGAAGCACTTCTGTTTCAGACTGGCCTTGCTCTTGCATGTCTTTTATCTGCTGATAACACTGGATAAGTTCTAAGTCCTTTGCACTAATAGTGCTCTCAAGTTGTAGCAACTTTTTTTCCAAATTACTTACGGAAACTTTGCTGTTTTCTTCGAAAGATCTGAGATAAGTCTGATTCTCTAGGGGTTTAAGATCATCCTCAGCCAGAACTTCTAGTTTAGGTTTGTCTTTACTCAGATCATCTATAGTCACGTTAACACTTTTCTCTGGTACACTTTGGATTTTTTCCATATTTTCACGTTCTCTCTTTAAGCTACATAATTCTTGTGTTAGTTGATTCATTTTAAAATTGGTTTCTTTAAGTACATTTTTTGTGAAGGTCATTTCTTCATTAGTTGTTTCTACTTGCTTTTCCAAAGCTAGCTTTTCAGCTATAACCAAATCCAACTGATGTTTTAAACTGTCTGCTTCTTCTGGGAGAGAATTAGGATTTACTGATGTCTTCTCTTCAATATTTGCCAATTCCTGTTGAAGTTTTTCAATCACTTCATTGAGTTGCTCTATTTCTTCTTCTCTATTTTTCTTCACACATTCTTGATCACTCATCAAACATTCTATTTGGGTTTCAAGATCCCTTATTAGTTCATTTTTTTCTTCAATAACCTATTAATGAAAAAGATTACATAATAAATATGTATTTATATTTTGGAAATTTTAATTTATTTTGGCAGGACTTTAAAGAGATGACTACTTTTCAGACATATTACTTACTTTAATTTCTTCAATATAGACCAACACCTCCCCCCCACCATATAAAACAAAGACCTTATTTAGAACTTCATTCAGAAAGTTATCTTAAGTATAGAGTGACTTATGCTTTTAGTAGCTGATTTCTTATTAGGAAAATAGTTGATATCTATCTATCTATCTATTTTTTTGAGACAGGGTCTCGCTCTGTTGCTTGGGCTATAGTTCAGTGGTGTGGTCACAGCGCGGTACAACCTCAAATTTCTAGGTTCAAGCAATCCTCCTGCCTCAGCCTCCCAAGTAGCTGCGACTACAGGTGTGCACCACCACATCAAGCTAATTTTTCTATTTTTTGTAGAGATGGGGGTCTCACTCTTGCTCATGCTGGTCTTGAACTCCTAGCCTCAAGCAATCCTCCCACCTCAGCCTCCTGATATCAATATATTTTAACTGAAAAGATGAAGTATTGAAATAAAGTCTTTAACTGGTTGCACCCAAAGGTAATTAGCTCATATTAAACTCATATTAAATAGAAGAATTTATAATCGGTTTGATTAGAATAATATGATAAAATCTAAGTCACAGAGCCTCCCTGAAAAACATTAAAATCCTTTGACAATATTAGGAGGAACAAAAACGTACACAGATTACTAAGACTGTGTGTCTTATAAATTAATATTAATGGTTAAAAGAGAATTAAGAGTTACTTGTTTTAAATTTAGTGGGAAACTATAAATTATAACCATTTTAGTACCTTTAAAATTCTGGCTCATATTAATTTCAGGTATTAATAATCAATTTTAAATGAACATACCTTGTTATCTGTCGTAATTTTAAGTTGCTGCTGAAGGTTTGTAATTTGCTCATTTAATTGGTCAATTTCTACCTCTTTTTCCTGTATTATTTCAGCAAATTTCCCAAATAACACATGTTGGTCCTGAGTAGACATAGCATCAGATTCCTTTATGGCAAATCCCAGTCTCTCCATTTCATCCTAGGGACAAAAATAACCAACACAGTTGGATGTATCATTACATGTCATTTTGAGAATGTTCTTTCCATTAACTCTTACAAAAGATATAGTACATATCATGTACAAACGAAAAAATTTAGAAGAATCATATGGTTATTATAAATCAGTAATTCTTAAATTATTTTGACAAAAGTTCTCAACGTTTTTCATTTATGATGAATTCAAATGTTTAGGTTGGGCTGAAAATAAATTTCATGCAAATCTGTTTGCCCATTAATGTTCCTCTGTTAAGTATTACTTAGTGGCTGGATTTAACAAATGCTTAATAAAGTTACACAGAACCAAAACTATGACTTACTTACATGCAAAAGTTTTCCTAAACTAATTACCTTAAATAATTTATTTTCTTGTTCAAGTTCTTGTAGGCGGGTAGTAGACTCCTTTTTCTGTATTTCTAATTGCATATGTAGTTGCTGAACTTCTTCATTCTTATTTTCCAGTTCTTCTCTAAATTGTTCTAATTGTTCTTCTAAGTTTGCAATCTTTAATATCAAAATTATAAAAAGTAGAGAGAAAAAATGTTTATACAAATGTTTATTTGTCAAGATAGAATGAAGATCACTGTATTAGCTTTGCAGAGTTCGTATGCTTAAAACATGAGTCATAAGAATAAAAGTGTGATTTTTCTAAGCCAGGTATACCTGTGTGGTTCCTAGAAATGCTCAAACTGAACACCCTTAAACTATCCTACTCAAAGCAGAGAGGATGCCTTCTATGGAAGGATAAAAGGAGCCAATTCCTACCTAAAATACCCTTTCATGAAGCAAAAAAGAGTTACAGAAGGGGGAAGAGTCCACATATTAAAACTTAGTTTAAGTTAAATTAGTTGCTATTGAAAGGATCAAAAAACTGTAGAATTAAGTCAATTATTTTAGCCACCAAGCAAGACTAGGTCAATTTAGTCCACTAATATCTAATTAACCCACTGAAAGGTCTGGCTGCCATTTGTTAAGCAAAAGGAAGCAGAGGTAGAAACTTAAGACCAAGAGACTCTTAGGTCTGAATTACAGAAACCTTAGAGTAAGTTAATTATACAATTTTATTTGAAAATTAGAGAGCTCCTATGGGTAGAATAGAAATTTGTTTATTCATTTCTGAGGATGGATTATCAGTAAAATGGTAAAGCTACTGATTGTTGATGATTATACGGAGACTGAAACTAATAATGGATATTAAGAACTAGTTTTTTTTAAGAGACAGGGTCTCACATTTTGTTACCCAGGCATAAGGGCAGTGGCATCACAGCTCATTGCAACCTCAAACACCGGGGCTCAAGTGATCCTACTCCCTCAGGCTCCTGAACAGCTGGGACTACAGGCATGCACTACCACGCCTGGCTAATTTTTTTCTATTTTTTGTAGAGATGGGGTCTTGCTATGCTGCTCAGGCTGGTTTCAAACTCCTGACCTCAAGCAATCCATCCACCTTGGACTCCCAAAGTGCTAGGATTACAGGTGTGAGCCACCACACACTGCCAAGAACTAGTTACTTTTATATTTATAAAATTGGTTTTGATTGTGGACAGTAATAGTCATTTAGCTCACTGGTTTGTAGCTACTTAATAAATACTGAGTGAATGAATTTCCAAATTGTATTTGCCTGATGATAAAAAAACAACCTAAGATGCAAGAGCAGCACTTAGTGGCAGCTGGCTCAGAAAGCAGCCTATAAATCACTTAGTGCCTTAGAAGCTGAAAGAGGGCAGATGCTGATTACACCTTGACACACTATATAATCAGAATCATATTATAGCATGGCTAAGGCAAGGCCTTAAAAATCAGTTAGCTTAATATTTCTTTGACAGAAACAGTGTCAATGGTAGTAAAACAGCCATCATTTATAAACAATTTACTGCTAACCACTGTACAAGTGCTTTATATGTAATATTTTATTAAAACCCTATGAGATCTGTCCTTTGATTATGCCCATTTTAGAGACAAGGAAGAGCATAACAGAGGAGTAACTTGCCTTGAGGTCACATGGCTAGTATGTGGTAGAGCCAGCTTTTGACCCTGGGAAAATTACTGCTGGAGCCTTCCATTCTAAGCTATCATTTATCCTGCTTCTAATAACTAATGTCTGAGACTAACATTTAAAAATTTTTCTCTAACACTGGTATTAATCTCAGTAGACACAAATATTTAGTGGTTGTGCATATATAATTATTAGGTTGTTGAACATTATGATTATATTTTCTTCAAAGTTATCTTATATAATAGTATTTACAACCATCTCTGTAACTACTTCTGATGACAACGTATTATTTTAAAACCAACACATATATAGTTATTTGAGTTCAAAATTGCTGCCCTATCTCATGTGACATTTACTTTTTTTTATACAACAGTTTATGATCAAATTCTTAGCTCTGTGATCTAAAGCCTTGCTATTCACAAAGCGGTCTGTGAAGCAGAATTGGCATCACTTGGGAGCACGCTAGATGTGCAGAAAGTCATGTCCCACCCCAGACTTGTATTTTAACAAAATCCCCAGGATATTCATATGCACATTAAAGTTTGAGAAGCCCTGGCTGAAAGCACTAACTTTCCTGTCCTAAAAAGCTAAAGTTGAGGCATAACATCAGACACTTCGATCCTCCAAAAGGACACTATGGGGCCATTCTTTCCTCTTATTCGGCCAGATGCCAATTTAGTCCCATGCTCTCTCATTACTGAGCCTGTAATAACCCAAAAATCACAATATTATTAAGGTTTAAAAATAGAAACTGGTAGCTATTTGTTTTAATGTTGTTAAATTTATTTGTATTACATTAATTCGTACGTAACCAATTTGTGTTTTCTTTTGGTAAAAGTGTTTTTTATCTCTTTCAAATGTATATATGTCTCCTTAATTAGACAGTAGATTCCTTGAAGTCCAGTGCTGGTTTTACAACTGGACAGCAGTGCTCTGCATGCATTAAGAGCTCAATAAATGTTGCATGACAGTATTAAATACTTCTTAGGACAAGACAAAACAGACCCCAATGTTTTGGCAATGTGGCATCACAAGGGCTTCAGACTCAGAGAAATGTGAGAGGAATTCCTGCTCAACCACTTAGTGTGTGACCATGAACAAGCTACTTAACTTCTCTTAAGACTCAGTTTACACATCTGCAAAATGGAGAAAATAGAGCCGGTCCCCAGGGAGAGTGTAAGGATTAATGATATAAGGCATTTAAATACTTACTACTTTCTCACATATACCCCTCAACAAAATTAACTATTATTATTGCTAACTGTAAGATTTCATTAGCTCTATAAAGCTAACACCTATTGAAGGTATATTTTTCTAAAATAAACCCTTCTATTTCTCTCCCCATTATTCCTTTCTCCTATAATCCCCAAACTCCTTTCTTTTATAGTTTTCTTCTCTATCATCCTGCATTTCTAAATATTCTAATAAACTTAAAAAATGTTTTCTAAGGCCAAGTGTGATGGCTCACGCCTGTAATCCTACCACTTTGGAAGGCTGAGGTAGGAGGATCATGTGAGCCCAGGAGTTTGCAACAAGCCTGGGTAACATAGTGTGACCCTGTCTCCACAAAAAATTAAAAAATTAGCCAGGTGGAACACACCTGCAGTCCTGGCTACTTGGGAGGCTAACGCAGGGGGATGGCTGGAGCCCAGTTCAAGGTTGCAGTAAGCTGTGATTGCATCACTGTGTTCCAGCCTAGGCAACAGAGCACGACCTTGTTAAAAAAAAAAAAAAAAAAAGTTCTATAAAAATTTGGCCTTTGAGAGTAGCAGAAAGTATCTTAAATATAATGACATATAGAGGCTAGCTAGGGACGGTGGCTCACGCCTGTAATCCTAATCCTAGCACTTTGGGAAACCAAGGCAAGAGAATCACTTGAGGCCACCAGTTCGAGACCAGCCGAAGCAAGACCAAGATCCTGTCTCTATGAAAAATTAGCCAGGTGTGGTGGCGCACACCTGTAGTCCCAGCTACTGAGAAGGATGAGGCAGGACTGCTTAAGTTCAGGAGCTTGAGGTTGCAGTGAGCTATGATAAAGCCACCCTGCATTCTAGCCTGGGAGACAGAGTAAGACCCTGTCTCAAAAAAAAGAAAAACAAACAAAAAAAACATATATATATATATATCTGATGACATATAGAGACATCTTACATTTATTTATACTCCATCAGATATCTGAAAACATTTGCCTAGTTTTCAAGAGAAAATGCTTAAGAAGTTACCTTCATTAAAAGACATGTTCCTGCCTCACAGTCTCCAGTTACAGGTAGGTGAATGGGTTATACAGAGTACTTATTACTAGAAACTCGTAGATGAGGGTTAACTGTCAGTTTAAATCCCTACACATAACCCCCTGTCTTCCCATCTGTAAAAACTGGCAGTCAATTGACAGATGTTCTCTAAGGTTTTCTAAGGGTCTAAATGACTACAGTTCTGAATAAAAGTTAGATAGTTATTAGATACTTAATTCAAAAGATAATAAATATATAAAATTGGTAAGCTTAATTAACTATCCATAGTCAAGTATCATTGCTTTTGGGTCCAGTTTTGAAGTTCTATCTTTTTAGAAACAGATAATTTCTTAATTTACTTTAAGGGAAATCTTTAAATGTTAATTCTTTCAAACACAGAAGGGGTTACATATAAATAAAAGTGCTCCCCATTTTCCACAAAAAAGCCAAGAAAGAAAATAAACAAGAGCATCTCAGATAAACGTTAGTCAGTATTATGTAATAAGTGATAAAATGATCCTTTTCATGGAAATGATCATTTCAACTATCGTCATTTATATAGATGCCTTTTTCCTCCTCTAAACTCCTAGTTCTCTGAGCTGTAGTTTTGGCTGATGCCTAAATCATTCTTATATTTTTCAAAGTATTTATTAACCATTCTATACTGTTTAAGTTCAATAAATATTTGTTAAAATATATTAAATTATCCTGAGATTACAGACATGTAATTTTTAACATTTTAAACATTTTAAATGATATGACATAGCTAGACAATGTAGTGTATGATATGTTTTAGAAAAACTATTAGTAGACAAAGGCTTAAATAAATTATAAATTAATCAGGAACTTGAAATTACCACTGTCCTAAAAGTAGACTTTCTTTTTTTGGAAGAGAGTAGAGAAACACAGGAGAACTTTATATAATACTTTACTATTAATCTCTTGTTCTAAGAATATATTTATTATATTGTAAAACAGCACTGTAATCTCTCAGGGGAATACAACTTAAAAAAAAACAAACAAAACAAAACCCACAGGTGAACCAGCAATAATTCAATGTCCACACTATGGTTAGGAAAAAGGAAAAGATACCGCCTTTTATCTTAATACTACTATATTTCTCCACCCTGCTCTTCATACCTGTTAAATTGCTCTTCTTTCTGTCCCTCTAAACTTCTTCCTGCTTCAAGGCCTTTACACTGGTTATTCTCTCTACCTGAAACACTGTTCTTCATATCAACTTATTTGTTCACATGTTGATTGCCTTCAAGGTCAATGTAGGTGCTGAGCTGAGAAACAGTCTAAACTTTGATTTTAGATCACACACTCCATTCTGTTCAAATGACATTTTCAAGATAACTGATTTAAATATTTAAATTTAAATATTTCAAACTACATTTTGTCATTTAAAAATAAACTTCTTACCTCTTTTTCCTTTCTGTCTATGGCATCTCGCTCAGCCTGCAATTGTACTTCTAGAGACAATTCTGCTTTAGCTTCTAACGCTCCAAACTGTTTTTGGTCCTCTACCTTTAAAAATATAAGAATTTTCTCAAAATTTGAGACATTAAATCTTGATTATACCTTTTTTGGGGAGAAGTAGCAATTCTGTTTCTCCAATTAGAAGTAGAAAATCTACATTAGTGAATAATCAAAAAATTACAGATACTTAGTTCTGAATGCATTTTTCATAAATTCAAACAGGAATCCCCTATCTACACCCTTCCCAAGTTTCCTTATCCTGCTCTTCTTTTATTCATTTTTGCTCTCTACTGTACAATGGGGATGGATTTCATTCCTGCTTAGTTTAGGGTAAAGCATCAGCTTAAACTGCTGTCCATTATTCAATTAGCTATTAGTGATGGTTAAAAGGGTAATTAATTCTTCTGGTTTAACTAATCTTCCTTTCTCAGGACTAAGATATGCAAGCAACATTTGGAAATACAAATAAACAGAAATGGTTATGATGTCAACAAAGACATAAAGATATACATATTACATAATAGTATCAACAAGAAGTCAACAATTTTTTATTTAAAAGAACTGATGTTTTTAAGAGTAATCTTCATTAAAACACTTAGTAAAGTTAGCCCAAATAAAATGTCACACCTTTTGAAAAGTGTCTGCACTAAGGAGTAAGGCTTGCTCCAGTTCCCTTAGTCTGAACTCTAGTTTCTCAATTTCCTCATTTCGCTCTTGTATATCCCTTTGAAGCTGCTCTTTAGAAAGCAAAAGCTCACTGCATTTGTCTGTTTTTTCTTTCAGATGATTTGTTAACTGTTCAACCTGAAATATAAGAAGCAAAAATTATAATTAAAAAACTTTCAGCAAGCTCGTAACTATAGGTTGAATATCCCTAATTTCAGATCTCTGAAATCTGAAATGCTCCAAAATGAAACTTTAATTTTAGAGACGAGGTCTTGCTATATGTTGCCCAGGCTGGAGTACAGTGGATATCCACAGGCTATTTACACAGAGCACAGTTTGGCTATTCATAGTTGCTGTCAGAGTGCACTATAGCCTCAAACTCCTGGGATTAAGGGATCCTCCTGCCTCAGCCTCCCAAGTAGCTGGGGTTACAGGTGCATGTGCCACCATTTCTGGCTTGAAATCTGAAACTGTTTGAGTGCTGACATGATGCTCAAAGGAAATGCTCATTGGAGCATTTTGGATTTCAGATTAGGGATGCTGAACTAGTAAGTATAATGCAAATGTTAATATTATAAAATCTGAAACCTGAAACACTTCTGGTCCCAAGTATTCCAAATGAGGGATACTCAACCTGTGTAAAATATATCTATCTTCATTTCAAAAGGTATTTTTGTTCAGAAAGTATTTTTAAATGCTATCCTAATTTAATTTTTTATAAGGATAGCAACTACTGTCTACAACAAAGGTGACATTTTCCAAGTTGATAAAACTAAGCGAAGCTAGTAAAAAAGAAATAATACTGCTGTCACCAATCCTTAAAAAAAGTTCTCTCTTGAGCCAGATGTGGTGGCTCATGCCTGTAATCCTAGCACTTTGGGAGGCCGAGGTGGGAGGATCCTTGAGCCTATAAGTTCGAGGTTGCAGTGAGCTAATGATGAGGCCACCGCACTCCAAGCCACAACAGAACAAGACCTTGTCTCAAAAAAAAAACAACAAAAAAAGTTCTTTCTCTTAAGACAACTTTCTCCAGTTAGAAAGAGGGGAAAATTGCATGTTTAGTATGTAGAATTATCTAATGACACAACCACACTAAGACCTAATAAAGATGACAAATTTGCAGAGTACTGATTTACTCTTCTATGAGATAAAATGACCTAAAAAAAAATCTGTATGAATGATAATTTGATAACAGTCATTTGGAAAGCTTTTTCAATCTATATATTCCATTAGCCCAGAATAGAGATGGGAAGGCAGGATGGTGAGAAGGATCTGTGTACCTTGAGAGTTTCCTTAAGTATCTTGCTACTCTTGGTTTTTCCACTACCCAAATAAATTTAGTACTCCAAGACATATACCCTAAGACTGATATGCAGGTCCCCTCAAGTGAACAGTTCTGCGATGCAAGAATATAAAGATTAATAATAGTTTATGAAATTAGTGCAGATCAAGTGAGGAGAGAAAGTTTACTAAAAAAGGATGTGATGGTAAGAAATAAAGGAATTCTACCTTTTTTCAGTGAAATACTTGGAGGAAATTACCTAAAAATTACAATTATTCCTCAGTACATTAAAAAATGCAAGAACATTATAGTTTCAAGGATGACAGTGGTAAAGTCATTAAGCAGAAACTTTAACAATAATAGGCTGACTAAGATTTGGGAGTAAGGTCAAGAGAAAAGGTGACAAAGCAGGTACAATAAAATAGCACAATATACAGTTAAAATTTGTTGATCTTGAGAAAATCAGAAGCTAGGAATCAGATCTGGCAAGGTAAGGATACAACAAATGGATCATAATGTTCCTGGAAAAACATCAAACACGCACATCTTTACCAGTTTCTTAAAGTTTCATGAATGAGGCAGGACAACCGTTTCAAATATAAGAAAACGATGTAATATGACAGTCTAAGTTCCACAGTTTAAATATTCTTTTGAGTTTCACCAAACAAACGACTATTTTTTAAAAGCTGAAAAGTTTGTTAGGAATAAGGGTAATAACTACAAACTTTGTGGGAACTGATAACTTTTCTACTACTCTAATGGATAACATTTTATTGCAGTGAGTTTATATTTTTTTCTTTACTGTTTTGGAATTCTTTTCAGAGAAATGAAACCCAGTAAACTGCATAGAAATTACAGTAGAAATAAAAATTGTTTTCAGAAATAATACTAGATGTAAGTGTTCACTATGTGTCAGGCCAGTACTCCAGTGCGGTGGGTGCTATTACAATCTCTATTTCAGAAATGAATAAACAGAGATTTGAGAGATGAAATGACTTAGCCATGGTAACATATCTAGTAAATGTCAGAGTCATGCTGCAAACTGCGATTGCCTTACCCCTAACACGAGGTCTTTATCAACATGACAGATCACTTTTAGGAATTTACACAGTGAACCTTCCCTTGTTCGTGCAGCATTCATTTGGTGACTACGGAGTTAGGACTATGTTTCTACGTGAGGAAAACGGACAATTGGGGCGAAAAAGCAGAGAGACTAGTTACTAGTTAGGAGGTTGTCACAATGATCCAGGGAAACAATGATGATAACTAGGGTTAGGGAGATGAACGAAGGCTGGAAGACAGAAAGATGCAGTGCAGGCTGACTCACCAATAGCCTGGAAGCAGGGGTTGAGAAAAAGAGAAGAATGAAAGATGAATTCTAGGCCTCAGTCAGAAATGACGAAAGTGTAGATGGTATAAAATTTATTCATATGAAGAAGAAACGTGTTATTCTTGTCTTTCTTTGGTAGGGGCTAATCAGGAATCGAGCTTTCTTTTGGACACATTAATTTTGAGACATCTAAGTGGAAACAGAGTGGGCAGCTGAATATTCATTCCAGTCTGGAGCTCAACAGAGATGTCAGGGATGGAGGTACAAACGTGGAGTCATGTATATATGCCTGCCTGGGAAGAGAATATAAATAGGGAAAAAGAGGCCCAAGACCAAGTCTTGGGGCACTCCATCATTTATTTTGGTTAGGTAGGAGAGAAACGAAGACTAGAAGAGACAGACTAGTACAACAGGTGTGTCACAGAACCCAAGAGAAGGAAACATTCTGGAAGAAGGCTATAATAAATGCTTCTGAATGGCTCAGTAGGATGAAGACAGAAAGGCGATTATTGCATACAGCCATGAAGCTCTGTGAAACCTTCAAAAGAACAGCTTAAAGGGAATAAAAGGTATTAAATCCCACTAAAGCACAGGGGTTGGAAACTTCACTGAAGTGGATTTAGAAGAGAACAGAACAGTAAAGAGTGAATACAAACAATTCTTTTGATCAGTCTTCTTGGGAATGGGAATAGAGAAGCAGGGAATTTTATTTCATCAAGCAGCAGTAGATGATACATGCAGATGGGAATGATTACAAATTTCAATACGAACAATTTTTAGGGTTAATGACTTTCTCATGTTTAAGTAACATTTAATTTTCTGATTTTGAAGATTTATGTATGATAAAAATAACTCAATTTTAAGTTTTTCATGATATGCATTTTATTTTACACTTAAGATACAAATTTCTATAAGGTGGGCAGCATCAATAAGGTTCTTACCTCTCTAGTTTGGTGTTCACTGATAGGCTGGAATCGAGGTACAACCTTAAGTTGCTGTTCTAGTTTCTGTATTTCCTGTTGGAATACATCTCTCTCATGTTCTCTATCAATGGCTTGCTCCTTAAGTTTAAAAATAATAATAATAGTAACTGAAAAAAGAATATTTAGTGAAGATA